>VUQJ01029636.1:0-30154 GCA_015108635.1 Andinoacara biseriatus
TTTGTGTTATTTTTTGTTAGCTTGTGCAGCATGTAACAAGGGAATATGATTAGTGGTATGGATGCTTTTCAACAAACATGGTATCAACAGGAAAAAAGTAAAATATTTTACTAGTTCAACTTTTCAGTGGTGGAAACAAGCCTCTATACACACTGGCAGCACTGAAATGTAAAACATGTTATTAGGTAAAAGGATTAGTAAATAAAAGTTACAAAAGTAACTTCATGACAATGGGAATATATATTTCAGGTTGAAAACATTCAAATGGTTCATATCTCTGAATGATTAAATGGTAAGACTGTGTAAAAGTTCCCAATTAGCATTTAAGAAACTATTTAGATAGACAACTATAACTTGGTGAAAGCTAACATTATTTTGAAACACATTTGTAACCACTCAGATCATATTCCCTTCCTCAATGCTCTAAAGCAGAGCAAAGAACAATCATCAATAATGGAGAAAATAATGGTAACAACCATTTTTCTCCATCAGCTTCATGCTCAGAAAGAAACATCGTGACTCATCATCGTGGTTAGCGAGACCAAACTCTTTAGAAACGCATTTCTCAAATCAGAAACTATAGAAATGATCCCTGAAAGTATAGTCTTAGTATAACAGTGTGGTAAAACTGCATGTGGTTTTCTGTAAAGTCTTCATCACTCAGGGTTCCTTTGCACCACCAATAAGCTCCTCCAATTGACATGTTCTGTCCAATCATCTGTGCCTATGTAAATAAAACTGTGTACCACATCCAATCACTGCATACTTCTAACAATAATGACAGCAAACCTACGTGAGAGGAAAGTGTCACTAAATAATAATGAATAAAATGAATAACTGAATGAATGAATCCATAACACAATTTACTGGGCTATGTACAGTCCAAGGCTGAGGAGGCAATTTGCACAAAAAAGAAGCCGAGGCAGCCCCCAAACAGCTAAAACACCAATATTTTTTTAATAAAACCTTTTACATATGACAAATATAGATATTACTTGATTTTTCTCTCACTCATCTTCATTTTCCATCAGCATAATTAGCTACAATCATTCACACTTCATCCCACCTGAGTCAAAATATCTATCTCAGAGGAAAGGGACGTACTGAGCCTGCCTGAAAAAGTTAGCAACAGTCAAATCCATAAAACCTGTGTGATTATCACAGTAAACAATGTAAAAGCAAACAGCACCACCAGGAGACCAATAGATGGCACTGTAGAGACAAGAGTGAGCTTCAAAAATGCAGCATACAACCTCGCGATAATCCAGAGTGGCAAGCTCATTATCATAGACTATTCAGATTCTCTAATTTATTAAGTATCTCTAACTTCTTTTTACATTTTCTGCAAACCACTCTGATCATATTCCCTTCCTCAATACTCCACAGGGAAGTAAAAAACGATCATCAATGAGGAAGAACATATAACATAAATTATTTTTCTCCATCAGCTTCACACTCAGAAGGAAATATCATGACTCATCATTGTGGTTAGCGAGACCAAACTCTGTAGAAACACATTTCTCAAGTTAGAAACTATAGAAATGATCCCTGAAAGTATAGTCTTAGTGTGCTTGCGTGGTAAAACTGCATGTGGTTTTCTGTAAAGTCTTCATCACTCAGGGTTCCTTTGCACCACCAATAACCACCTCCAAGTGACATGTCTTGTCCAATCATCTGTGTCTATGTAAATAATACTGTGTACCACATCCAATCACTGCATACCTCCAACAATAATGACAGCAAACTTACAGGAGACATATTGTGTAAAGTAAATACGGGGCCAATACAACTGATCATTTTATCTTATAGACAGTTTATATAGGGAACATAAGTGTGTCATGATTTGTGAAGTGAGTGCATCATCAATATGCTTAATCTTTATCCTTTTAAACTAAATGATGTGATTTTTGCTTTCCACTGTTTATTTAACAGAAGAATTCGCACCATTCACCTGTTTAGAACCTCAATTTTTGGAGACCTGGCATGTAAATGCACTTGGCTGGATAGCACTTTGTGTCAACTTCAGGTTTTTAAAATGTACTATATAAATACACATGACTTGACAATTAACACAAAGGGTTGTTATTGTCACACATTAATACTTTATGTCAGAGATATACATATTTCAGTTCCAATAAAATAATTTAACATGATCCTGTTTATTGCCAGGAACAGTGTGTCTTTAGCTAAAATACATAAACATATATACCTGCAGGTGTGTCCAAGGCTGAGGAGGCAATTTGCACAAAAAGAAGCCGACACAGCCCCCAAATAGCTAAAACGCTAATATTATTATTGGTTTTTATTTTATTTTATTTTGGTTGACAAATGTAGATATTGTTTGTATTATTTTCTTCATTTTCCATAAGCCTAATTAACTACAATCATTCAGATTTCCTTTCACGTGAGTCAAAATATCTATCTCAGAGGAAAGGGACGTACTGAGCCTGCCTGAAAAAAAGTAGGCAACAGTCAAATCCTTAAAACCTGTGATTACTACGGTTAACAACGTAAAAATATATCGATAACCTGACTAAAACACGTCGCTGTAAAACCATCTATGAACTCTAAACACTCTACGACATTACGTATGTCCCCGTGGTGAGCGCTCAAAATATTAATTGAATCTTGAGCTAGTTAATTTTATACATACTCTGATAACCACTCTGATCATATTCCTTTCCTCAATACTCCACGTAGAAGCAAAGAACGATCATCAATGATGAAGAACGTATGACATAAATCACTTTTCTCCATCAGCTTCACGCTCAGAAGGGAATATCACGACTCATCATCGTGGTTAGCGAGACCAAACACTTTAGAAACGCATTTCTCAAGTTAGAAACTATAGAAATGATCCCTGAAAGTATAGTCTTAACGATTCACAGCGAAGAAGCAGGTACTGCTTCTCAGAAAAGCCGTTCTCATTCATGGTTTACATCAGCTGCCAAAAATGACCGAAGTCATAGGTCCATAACGAGTTTATAAATTATACTTTTGCAAACGTATGATCATATAACTAAGGCGAAAATTGCTGCTAAAGATGTTTGTTTAATATTTAATGCTGGCATGTAGACCCACAATGCTTTGCGAAAACAATCCCATGCGTCATCATACAAATTTATATATTGAATAAAATCTGTAGCAGACGTTACTTTGATCGTTTACCTGAAAGATAAACTTGTAAATTAAAGAAAGAAAATTAACCCAATAATGCCTTGATCACAGCAATAGCTTTAGTTACTTTGGGTTTAGAGTAATTTCATGCTGTGTGGTGCATCGCTTTTTACACTCCTGACAGGAAACCGGTAACGAAAAAGTGTTCCTATTACAAAAGTATTACATATTAATAATTGTCTAAACTTGTCAAAATCTAAAAACTTCATTGCATTTTGTTGATATTTTGTGTTTGTTTGTGTGTTTGTTTTGTTTCTTCTCATTTATTTACTGCTGAAACACGAGCCCACCTCGCCTTCAGTTGTGCACATGTAGCGGCACCACAACGACACACGATGGCAGCATTGCCTAACAAAGTTCAAACGGTTTTTCACGGTTTAAAAATGTACTCCCAAAAAGAAAATTCAAAACTTAAAGACGCACTCACAGCTTGAAAAGGCTTTCAAAATCAAGCCAAAAGGCAGACTCTCCACAGTAACTGCATTTCATTGCGCATGCTTAATAAATACAGAGGAGTTCGCGTGTTTTCTTAAAATAGTTTATTCGTGCATGAACAAACCCACTCGTGACGAATACATGATCGCTGCAAATATTAGAATAATTTACACTACATTAGGACAGTTCAACATCGTGTTTCAGTTCCATATATTTAAATTAGGAGCCATATGTCATGCCAAGACATCATGTAATTAATACACACAGTTCGCTGTTGCAGTTAAAAGGAAATCACCTTTCCTTTAGGATAGGTCAAAGGCACCTATGTGGATATCTACTTTATGTCACACATGCAACTGGGAAACATAAAATAGGTGAAACTATTCAGGAGTCAGCCTGATAAAATATAGAAAGAAAACATAAATCTCCTCTTTCATGTTTCACTCACATCCAGGTCAAAGATGTCCTGCAGTATTGGGATAATAAAGCATTCCTAACTGTAACAGTGGTGTGTGGTTATACTGTTTAGTGCAGCAAAAAAGCAAGGGGTTAGATAGACTCGCAACTTAACATTATATAAATGATTTGAGGACAATACATAACCACAGCACAATCATTTAATTATAGTTCCAGTAATGTGCAGTTTTTATATTACTGTTCTCAATTTTATATGGGTATTACTTTGATCCTGTATAACTGAATGATTCTTGTGCTCTTACAGATTGTAGTGCTGCAGTTGAACTAATAAATCTTTATTTAAAACCATTTTTTAAATAAATGTAATCAGTAAAGTAAAGAAAGCCATCTGAGTGAAAAAAAAGAAAGTAAAAGACATGCAATCTAACAGCATTTAACTACATGTAAATCAGGTCAAGATGGATGACTGGAAACGGGGCATCCAAAAGGGAATGACATTGCTTATTATCATCACAGCGAGAATCAGTCAGCGTTGTGCGATCATGCTTGCAGTTATGTACAGTCTGAAGGTCAACAGGAGATCTACTCCACAAATGCTGGCTCCTCGGGCTGCTGATTAATTAATTTCGGTGCTCCGTCAGGTTTCTTCCACCCTCTACAGCTCCTTGTACCTTCTCCACAGCTGGTGCACCTGTCTTCTGGCCTCGGAGCGAACACAGCTGGAGAAGGAGGTGTGATGTCGGGCCTTCACCTGGTAACCACAGAGCAATGACAGGCAGTTCACTTCAACGAGTCACCTTTTTTCAACTTTATTCATAATCTACAGTCAACTAAAATATGAAAGTTAGAGGAACACAGCGGCATCAAATCTGTATATGGGGCTAATACATTTTCAAGAAACTAGTTGCAACTCTAGAAATAAAATTGAACAAACTCCTTGAACTGTAGTTGTTAGTGATACTTATCTGCTTGCCAGCTCCTTCTTCAGACAGGACCTGAAGGAGGTAGCGCGCTCCACAGCTTTATAGCCCTGAGATGTGCGCAGACAGCCAGAGTGAGGCAGGAAGACAGGAAAACAATGGCAGAAATAGTGGGCACATGGAAGATGAGAAAGACAAAAGGACGAGTGAGACAAAATTGATGATAATGGGGGAAAAAAAGCATGGGTTAGAGAGGAGATGTAGAGAGATGTGTATCAGCAAAGTGATGACAAAACAGTGTTAAAAAGCCAAGGCAGTGAGGCCACGACAGCATCAAAAGCGCCACACGGGACTATACAATATCCAGGCTTACAATGGTGCCAAGTTAGTTAAAATTTGATGCATACAGAATTACAAGCCTGTAATTACATGACCACCTCCATAAAAAATAATGGTCTGAACCACTGGAGGGCAGTATGGCCTTTTCTGACATCACCACCAAGCTGCCACAACGCTGCAAATTTTGCCCATTTAAAGATGTTTTACATCCCTGCGACTGACTACAGTTATCAATGTTTTTTTCCCTACTTCTGATCTAAATCATGTTATCACGTGTAACATATTCATTTCTTTTTCTAAAGCACACTTCTCATGCTTTGGCCAAATTATTCATTTGCCATAACTATTTTACTTTAATTGCAAGCACAGAAGAACACAAACAGCCTTTGTTGTTTTGAGACCATTTTGCAATAAAGGACGGTCGAGTTGTGCCAGCGTAGCTCCTACAAAGAAGGTTTAAGAAACTGCTGAATAACAAAAATATGCCAATAAGCTTGTTGTTTGTGAAAGAATGTCCTGTAGTTTTAGACAACTGTAATTTAATATATGCCTGGTTTGGAAATTGTAAAGCTAACTCTTAGACGGTAAAATATCTTGTGTTATTTTACTTTATATTTTAAAAAGATGGTAAGTGCAGACCAATTCCTGGGTAATGCTGGACGTCAGCATTTACACTGAAGAGCCGCAGAGCAGAGCAGCAGATTTTTTAGGTTCCATCGGTTCTCATTTGGTATTCACCACATCAGGCGCACCTCAAAGGTGCTGATGCAAGAAAGGTCCTCACCCTGGCTCCCCTGTGCAGCCGATCCTTCATGATACCAATGAACTCCTTGTAGGAGAGCTGGTCGTCGTGATCAACATCAAAGATCTTGAAGATGGTGTTTACAAGGTGACGTGTCAGCTTGAGCCCTGTGGCCACGTACACCGCTCTGGCAAACTCATCTGTTAGGAGAGAAGATAAAAATGACTTTGCTCATTTGTCTGTGTGCAGCTGAAAAACTTGGAGGAGAAAAATAGAGCATCGGTGAGTGTAAGCAGACCTTCAGTGCCCACATTTCAAGCCCAATACAGTTTGTACTACCTTGTCCGATGGAGCGTGCAGCAAAATTGTACATCTGCATGGCAATGGCAAAGTCTTCGAGGTTGTTGAGAAACTGGAAGAAGGATCTGAACTCATCAAAGGTGATTCCCTGAAACACCAGGAGAAACAGTTCACAAAACAACCCCAGGGAGAATACCGAAGAAAATGTAATTCCCTGGAGAGAAAGAAGCTTGGAAATGAGGATGGACTGTAAAGGTGCATTTAAGTGGCGTGCATACAGCATTCCTTGAGGTGCATTTAGTCTTCTGTCTGAAAAATTAAAAAACTTAAACCAATATTCAAGAGATTCCATGATATAGCCTTATGAATGACATAAGAAGTCATTCATGAGGTTAATGTATGTGCATGATATGGAAAATTTACAGTTTTTCAAAGCAGCTTTGGCTCAATTCTCAAATTACAGTTGAAGGTGTCAAATCTTTTACAACATTTTGTTACTTAGAAAGCGCTTCTCATTCTTTGTTGGCATTTTCAAATGTGTCAACACAATTTTGCAAATCAATGAGCAGTCTATAATTTGAACAAACTAATCAATTAATCAAACTAGACATTGTTTTTTCTCACTTTAATTAAATGTGCAGTGTTGCACTGAATCTTTATGTGCAGAATAGTTTAAATGTCCACATGTTTAAGTCAGTAGATTAAGTACTGTAAAACATTTTTTATAGAACTTTATTACAAGAGTTAAACACACAGTGAACATGAAGCAGAACGCTTAAATAAACAGTTCCCAGGGGGTACAGCCTGAAGACGAAGATGCGTAATTATGTGTGGCAACGTAATAAATAGTAAGATTCAGAAAAGTGGAGAGGCTGGCCGTGTGATCTCCCTCAGTTACCTTGCAAAGGGACCGCATAACAAGTGAGGCTGATGAGAAGCTGTGGCCATAAAGAGCAACAGCAAGCACTATTTTCTTATTGTGTGTATCTTTGGTACTGATAATCTACACATGACTGTTCTGTGTTGTATACATATTCAGTTTTATTCTATTTATTGTGTTGTATTGTGCTGTCAGTCCCTGGAAAGATTTTTTTTTCCTTGCATGTTATGCAAATGTATAGGTGCTCTTTTGTTTTACAAAGTAGAATGTAAAACATTTTACCCCTGAAATCAGCATATGAACAGATTCACTCTGACAGACTGTAGCTGTCACTAATCCTCAGAAAAATAACAGCCTGCATCGCTGACAATCAGTGTCAGAGACAATATGAGAGACAAGAATTTTTGTCATTTCGGTGCCAGTCACTTATTGACACATAGTATTTTATTTAAATAGTATTTTCAGGTTAACTATAGTGATTTACTGTGTGCATGAGCTGTTTTAGGAAATGCATTTTTCAGGTTCTGTGACCTTGACAAATATTTGGAGAAATATACCAAAGCAGTCGTGAAAAACAGTAAAACACATTGCAGTGTTTCATCGCCTTAAAGTAGTTGCATAAACTGAAACCCAGTCACAATGTACAATAGCTGGCTATTCAGATGCCAAGTGTTCATAGGTTGTAGGTGAATGACCAGGCCAGACCCCAGTATTATAAAACGATATAAGAAGATATTGTGGATTTCATAAAATAAATGACCAAAGTCTATATGAGCAAGCTCAGAGGTTTTAATGGTTGTGCGGTGCACCACATGCTCTGTGTTGTGACTCGAGTGTAAACCTATTATAGATGCATTATTAAGAGGACAAAAATATGTTTAATCAAATAAATAAATGTGTTTTTTAAGGGATTAGATGATGATATGCAGATTAAAATACACCAGCTGGCCGTGTATCTCAACCTTGACATTGCTTATATGATGAAACAAAAGAGAAGGTGGCAAATTAACTTAATAGCAGGATAGACTGACAGATTGTAACTGCAGGTTGTGAATTATACGAGGCAGAGACCAACCTCCTGCTTCTTCCACAGCATGAAAAGGAAAGAAGGGAGGGACAGAAATAGAGATGGGTTGCATAAGGACTACATGCCAAAGTCTAGCTAGATAGCTAGCACAGCTTGATAGATAGATAGATAGATAGATAGATAGATAGATAGATAGATAGATAGATAGATAGATAGATAGATAGATAGATAGATAGTGAAGTGAAGTAAAATGTCTGTGTTTGTGTGTGAGGTCTAGTGAAGCAATTGAGCGCTCATGAGTGGAGAGCCCCAAGAGCCTCAGGCAGAGAATATGGTTTGAAATTACAGGATGTCTAGAGGGCAGAAGCACCCATACAGGAAGGAAGAATTTCATTATTGATCAACGAATTATCCAGTAAAGAACTGTGCGAACACGTATACTTTACCTTTTCGTCAGGTATGCACTGGCGGACATTCTCCAGATAGGCACTGATGTTCTCCACGTTGGTGAAGCGCAGCAGGATTTTAGCAAAGTCTTCTTCACTGATGGTGGTCATCCCTTTAGAGTAGGTCAGGAACTCAATTTCCAGCACCTCTGTTTGGAGGTTATCCATAAATCTGAAGACAGAAAGAAAGCCAAAGGTGTGGTTAATATTGGTGGTGTTAGCGCACATTTTGTTCTGGCTGGCATTAATTTCTAATACCTGTAGAAGTCATCAAAGGTAAGCTCTGCCTTCCCTTTCTTCCCAAAGAAATGGACCAGTAGGGTGGTGTCAATTGTGATGCTGTCATCTGCTCGCTACCAGAGAGAGAGAGTAATAAGAGAGGCGATCAATGACTAAATCACAAACTTCAAGCATTATGGTAGGAGAAGAAGGACAAGTCCATCATTAGGCCAACATGGCCGCCGCTGTGCCAAATTAGCAGGAAGCAGGTTTCTGCTGCACGTGTGCAAAACGTGCACTGCATGAGCATTTCAAAATGTCAGTCACAGTCATCAGCTCAGTCAACGGCCATCATAAGACCAGTCTAGGCAGCATAATATGGTGTCAAATACATACACCAGTCAGAAGAAGCACATAGAAATTTACAAGTAAACTGGTGTAAAGCAGGTAAGTAAAGAAGAGAAATCAGATTAGCGGTATGGAGAAAATTGTTCTCCACGCAGTCTAGACTGGTGAGGAGTGATGCTGTAGCAGCATGAAACACAGACTGATAGAATTATGAAGAGTCAGCCCAAATAAAGAGAAAAAGATAAGATAATAATTTTAATACCGAGTCATGCCTACATTCACTAAGCCAGTGGGAGGGCAAAGATGGAGGTGAACAGGAATGCAGGAGGAAGGAAGACAACACTTCAAACAGGTGAAGTGTTTCAGAGACAGAGAAACAGACAAGGTAAGAGGAAGACAGGAGACGAGAAGAAATGTGGGAGAACAAGTAAGTGCAACACAGACAAATCCACGACACACACATCCCATGCATTTCTCTGCAAATGCCACATTGACACACCTGAATGGAACCTTGAGTCACAAAAAAGCAACACCAAACAAAACCCACATAAGCACAAGTGCAGAGATTTTGTGAGCCGATTCCACCTTTTTCCGTGAACAGAGGAAAATCTTGACCACTGTCTTTGCAAATCTTATTGTGCTCTCTTCTTTTTTCTAGTTGTGCTTGGTTGCATATCTTTCTATTCTCCCTTGCGTGTGTGTTGACTCAGTGATACAGGTCATTTGAAATCCATCCAATGGGCTGTGAGCCGTTTTGATTGTTTGCCCATGCTATAATCTGCTAGTTAACAACTTCTTAAAAGCAAGGTGACATGCTTAGGTTTTTAAGCCCTTAAGCCCAGTCTAATTAGTTAGTTTACTATTTTCTTTTTATATTCAATAACATATATGTATCTTTCAGAAAAAGGTGACTTTTGAGCAGTTCCAGAAATGAATCAGGCAGCATCAGGGCAGAAAGAGAGGCCTTCTCTAATGGCCTGCCATGCCCAACCCAGCCAACCCTCATTTCCAATCTTCAACCATGCTGAGGAACTTGCAGACATAAGATTAAATGAAATCTCATGTCCTTTTAAGGAGGAGGAGGAGGAGCATTTATGCCATTTCAGTCATCATCATAAATATCATCATCACCACGATGCTATTCGTGGTTCTACCTCAAGGGTGAAATCCTAAAATCCAATGTGGGACAAGAAGAAAATGTGAAACAAGATCACACATTTACATAAGAAAAAAGACGTCAAAGTGACATTTATTTTTTTTCGTTTTATTTAATTTCTTTTTTTTGCTATGCTTGTGAGTTTTCATTCAGCCAGAAAGGTGAAGGAAACTATCCATACAGGTAAGAACTAAAAAGGTGATGACAAGAAATTAAAATGGAAAAAAAAAAGGCAATAAAACGTTTTTTTTTTTTGGGTAAAACTACATTAAGAATTTTAATAAGTTCTTGTTATTTATAAATGATTACTAACTAAAAACTCTACTGGTTAAAGCACATTATGTCAGAATTCAGGTTTCAATTTTATATACTTCTGCTCATCAATGCACAACATTAACAGTAATCTCTAGGAAGATGCAGATGTTAAAGGCGCTAAAAATATTAAATATATGTTAGATTAAACTGGAACCACCCTGGTAACTCACACAATAATAATGTCTTCTGAGAAACAAGCATTAAAAGTAAATACTGTTATAAGTCCACTCTTAACTTTTGGTCTGTTGCTGATTCACTTTAGAGTCTTTTAGTCTTTGATTAGGGACAAAGGAAGAATTCCTTTGTGTAAACACAGACAAACTGAAACAATTACAGACTTATCATTACTGCGTCTTGTTTTCTATGTCTCATTTACAAGACCTTCTTTTCATTAAGTCTCTGATTACGGACAAACAGGACAAAAATTGTTTTGCTCTTTTATCTTTTAACTGACGCATTACTGATGTCTTTATGACACATGAGCAGTTCATACATCTAGACAGTATCCAGGTGGTGTGTCTCTGCCTCTCTTCCCTCCCATGTGGAGGTCCCTTGTCTTTTTTCTATTTTGTTGTTTTGCTCTTAAAAAAAGAAATCATCTTGCATTATCATTCAAATGCAATTGAGGAATTTAGGATCCTGGTGGATGTCTATTCACTGTTGCAGTGAGTTATCAGTTGTTCCACAAACACTTGTACTAAACGTAATTCACAAATGTTCAAGATATTATGATATTGGGTCGATTCACGTGGTAGAACTACAAGGAGTGAAACCCAGAGTTGGAAAAGTTGAAGCGATTTTAACTGACCTGTGCAAAATAGGATGAAAAATGTACACAATAAGTATATGATATAAAACCAGTTATCTGAGTCGTCTGCTTTCTATGTCGTAAATAGAACAAGAAGTTGAAAAATTGTCATTAAAGCTGCATTAAGAGATTTTTGAGCACAAGGAGCAGATGTTCACCTACTATTATTAACATTTTTATTTTGAATTTTATTTTTGAATTTTGCAACAACAAAAAAAGTAAAATTATTTAAAATATTTTTTAAATTATTAGCATTTTTTAAATATTTGCAGTCACCTAGCAAATATTAATCCAATATTTACTCCCCTTTGATTTCTGTTTTGGTTACTATCAACTCCTCAGTTGAATATTTGTCTCTTAAGCTGCTAATTTCTCCACTAAGTTCACAAAGTGAGAGTTAACTGTATGGTTTGCCCAATTGCCAATTTGTCAGGGCTTTTTCACAAAAGAAGCTGCCCAATGCTGCTAAAAATAAGGTAGGCTAAAAAAAAATTAAATTGCAAAATTAAAAAAAAAAGAGAGATACTTTGTAATTGCATCAACTCTGACAAATAACAATAGATCAGCTTGGATTATTTATGATTGGTGCAGGTGGTAACCCATTTTTTCCCACTGTTAGGCATCTTATAATTGTTTGATACTGGATCATCAATAATGTCTACCCCCACCTTGACCATAGATGATAAAGATGATCGTAGATTTTGAATCTGAAAGTGTGTGCTTTAAGTGCAATCTCTTTAACAGCCAGCAGGGGACGACACCATTGGCTGCAAAAAGATCTCTAGTTGTGTAGAGGCACCTATGTGAAAATGGACCCAGACTGCCCTTTCCTGATAAGTTTGATGGCTCAATTGTTATTTTTACTTTTTACTGAACGCAACAAGATATTCATTTTGTAAATTATGGTTGTCAGTATGATAAAGCAGGTTATGCTTCGGTGTGGGTCTCCTTGTGATGGAGCATGGTTTCACAGTCAAACCATGACACTCGTGATGTCTGGTTTTCAAAAAGATGACAACGATCAAAATACTCAGCTTCAAAAACGTAACTTTGCTAATAAATGAGCGATCGCACGATAGCTACCGCCAACCTTTTAATCAGTCTATGATCACGATGGACCTCACTCACTAGGGCTAGAGATTAGAGAGATTAAAGTTATTTTTCTTACGCATCTAACCAAAGGAAATTTCTCATTGTGATGTGCAATAACTTTGTCACTGCAAAGGCTTTCAAGAATCAGTCTACCAACTTGTAGACGTAATGCCAAACGGATCATAACAAGCTTATCATTCCTGGAAGTGTGACGGTACTAATGTGAGCTCATCCGCCCCGTGACAATGTAATGGTTACCACGCCCACAAGGCACGAGCCAACACCTGGTGCATGCATGTGTCTATTTGTCCATCTGTGCGTCTATCTGTGAGCTTATACAGTCTTTGATCATGTAGCTGAGGGTAAAAACAGTAATTACTGATGTAAATGCTAAACGTTGTTCCTCACCCTCCCCATCTGTGAGTAATACTCCAGAGGAAGAGCTCATTGTGGGTCTTTAGTCAAGTCAGTCAGACTGTCAGTCAGTCACACCTTCCAGGGGTAAAAACAGATAACCCCCACCCCCCGACCCGTTCATTTTTCCTGCAATTACCTTTATCTCCCACATGTTCTTTCTTTTCCTTTTCCTTTCTTATCATTTCTTTAATCTTATCCTGCCCCTGCTCTGATTACTCTGATTTCCTTTCACCTCATACTACCCGTCAGGACCTCCTTCACCTGACAAACACAGAGGTGATTTGCTCTTTCCTACCCTCCCTCCTTTTCTACCTGTCAGTCAGTCCCTCCTTCTCCAGACAAAAGGAAAGAGGTATAATGGTGACTAATCTGTTGAGTAAACACATCTTTCTCTAAATACAACCTGCTTCTTTCTTTTCTCCTAAATGTACTTCCCGAACTTCTTTTCTTCTCACCCACTTTGTTCCTGAACATTTGATCTGCCTGCTGACCTGTGTCATCTTCCTCTGGCCTTTCTCACTTGTTTGTTTACTCAGATTTTATCTCTTTCTCCTGTTCTTCGCCCTCATGTTTTCCACTTATCTGATATAGTGCTCTTACAGATGCGTTACATTTCTTTAAAATACATCTCTTGCCTGGTTGTCCTCATTTATCATTTCAATGTTTCACATTTTTTCTTAATTAATTTAATCCTAAACAATTTCTAATCCCTCATACTTTTAATATAGACCTCTATTTTTTTTCCTCACTGCTTTCTTTCCCCTCGTCTGATTTGTCGGCTCTGTCCGTCTGACATCCCAGCAGATGAAAGGCTTCGCAGTGTAAATACAAGGTCAACCCCATTATGTTTCACTGTCATTACCTCAAACTCAGCTTCCGCTGCCAAGACAGCGCACAGCCTGTCATTAGCGAGCTAGTCTGTTAGCACTATGTTAGCTGTTACTAATCATTACCAGCTTTCAGAAAGTACTATCAGGAAGACACTTTGAGCTACAATTATAGAAACAACTGGAAACCTGGCTTTGATTTTGTGACACAGTTCATTTGTTAATCCACCAGTCCTGAAATATGTTAAGGTGTGCCAGATGGATGAACAGATATTCTGGGATCCCAAGAGCATAAAACCTACTGAGGACATGTCTCAGCAATTATTTTATGGTTCTTTTTCCTCGCTCAGAATGGGTAGAAACACAATAAGGATGAGGGTTTACTGAAGGCATCAACAGCCTGCTAGCCACAGGAAGTTCAGGTCACCATCTGGTTTAAATGTTTGATCCCAGAGATAAATTTTACAAGTTGTTTACCTAAATGTTTACCTTGATGTAAATCATAGTTTATCATAGTAAAATATTCTCCTAATTACTCATGATTGAATTTCAGTGTGCACCGATAAAATGACAAAGCTTTGTTGTATGTGCTCTGCAGTCAACCTTCTTATCCTCGTTAAACACTTGTGGCGTAAAGTGAGAATGATCTGACAACAAAGCTACTCCACTAGCCACAACACGGCGCAGATAACAAGGCACAGATACACATACAAAGCAGAATGAAGAGAACATGTGACAGAAGAGAGGTGAAAAAAAGTCGAGTTAGGAATAAGGAGAAGGAGGGCATTAAAATATCTGTAAATAAATGATAATGGATCAGTATCAATATACAACAAAGGGTAAATTATTTAAAAACGTTAGTAATCTAAACAAACAAATGGAAATAAATATCTTTGTTTACTGGGACGAGGTGACAGTGAAATGACTCGAAACAGGAAACATTTGGATGCCCCTCACGATATTTCATACACATTTGTAGTGTGTCGAGACATTTTCCCACAAATTCAAGGTAATTCAAGGTAGGACCTGAATTTTGAATTTAAAGATTTCTTTTAGAGATCATCCAAATGGAAATGATTTCACACTGAGAAAAAGAGTAATGATTTCTACACCATTCTAAAACTTTTATCAGGAACAAGTAAAAAGCAGAATGCCGTGGGACAAAAGAAGGAATGCTTTGAAAGACTGACATATTTCTGATTTAACATTAAGGAAGGGCAGAAAGAAAGAAGGCAGGAAAGGAACCTGATAAGTAAATGTATCATCAATATCCAACTGAACCAGAATGAAAGTTAGAGCGAGCAAAGTTTTTGAAATAATCAGATAATTAGATGAAGCTTGAAAGTAGCTTTTTGGTCCATGTGCACTTTAACCAATTACACATGATTGCTCTGGAGGCTGGAGATTACATGTCCAGTACCACTTTTATTCTCAGGGTAAACATTTAGTGTGCAACATATTTCCTGTGATCCTCTGGGGATATTTGGAGCTTTTATTTGAATTAGCTGGTGCTGAGGAATGAGACAACAGGTGAAGGATGAGGAATGCAGGGATGAAGGAACAGAGAACGGTTGGGTCTGTGTACCTCCGCCAGGTCAGAAAAGAGGACTTGACTGGCACTTCGCCTCAAAACGTCCCAGTAACTCCGCGCCACAAACTCCTGACTGTCTTTTTTTAGCACCTGTAGGAGTGGTCAAGCAGGGCCAGGGTCAGTAACCTCCAAATCAACCAGTTCAGGAAATAAACTTCCACTCTTCATTTTATCACTTGTCATTATATACAAACATACACAGATTACGTTTCTGAATTTATATGTGAACATAGTACAAACATATGTGGATATTTAAGAAAGGCTTCACATGCAGATGCAAGTAAATTCTGTTAAATCTGGCTTTTACTAATTGTCTTAACAAAGGACTTTCTATCCATTCTGCTAAGCCAAACATTTTAAAATGATGGGTCAAACAGTGAATGTTTTCACACGCAGATCTTTGCAAATCGGTTTAAAATACAGCTAAAAGTAAGGAAGTTAATAAGGTGGGAAAATACCAATCATCGGTGGTAATTCTGTTTAAATGACAGAAGCTACAACTCCACTATGTTGCCACAACACAAGGAAAATTTGGACAAAAAAATTTATTTTTTGAAAGAATTTTTTGAAAATGTCGCCCTGTCGCACGTTTTTGCTCAATGAAATAAATAATTTTAAGCAGTTCTACAGCAACAGTTGGCTCTGTTGCCGTACGGTATTCTACCTTAATAAAAGCTGACCACAGTGCTGAGCTTCTGACCACCCACCTCGTCTTTCTCTCCAGGGAGAATGCAACAGCAGCCATTTTAACATGACCCTGCAATGCTCTTAACTTCACTGCAACAATGCAGCTATCCATCACAACACTGACAGGACGAAGAGTGCCTGTGTGAGCCTATCTGTGTGTGTCTGTCTGTGTGTGAGACAGCATGAGAAAGAGAGACTGGTGGCTGGTAGTGTATAGTTTCTGGACAGCACACTCCTGTTTTTCTCTACACTGTAGTCCATCTGCACTCCACATATACGTTACTACTCATAATAGGCAGCTATGGGCACTGTCATTAAACCTCAGTAGACATTAGGCACAAATAAGTACTTGACAGTGGTAAAGTGGAACAATTATTAAATGTCCAACATTTCAGAATAACGTGGTCAGCAATCTCTGTGAGCCAAAAGCTCAGCTCAGGTACAACTCAAGAACAAACATATAGAAGAGGAAATGAGCATAATTAATTACTTTAAATATTTACAGCATAATATAAATCCCTTGAGCACAGAAATCTCTTATTCTCACATGTTCCTTCATTAATATGCAAAAATTATCTTCAATGATAAATATTCTATCCCCAATCCCTAACTATCAAAATGTGATATTTGCCTTTTGATAATCATTGTTCCACTTGGATCTCATCAGGTTATATACAATTAATGAGTAAAATTTAGGATTGTTAAATAAGAATTTAAAAAAAAAGATAAATAAAATGTGTTTAATTTTGGATGCCATACAGCTCAACAGCCAAATTCAACCTCTTTGCTTCCTTTATAATGTAAATGTGATTTTGCTCAGACAACAGAAATATCTTTCTCTACATACCCTTGGCCTCCTTCCATTAAAAAAAAATCTCCTTCTCTCTCTTTATTTTAACAAACGTCCCCCCAACACAAGCACAAGCACTGCCAAACAAACAGCACACGTCCTAAAAAGGACTAAAATGGAGTCTGATTGTGTTTAGGGCTTTAGTGGGTCTCAGGTCATTCTAAATTACATCGCTCTCTTTTTGTAAGAGTTCATCTCTGCTGACCCCTTAAATGTATTAGTCTTTTCTGCCATTCCTCTATCCATTAATCATCCCTCAGTCAATCAATCAGCTGACTTGACAGATGGACAACCTTACTTGAATTTTCCCCTCTCCCTCTCTTGCTTTCATTCATCCTTTAAAGTAGCGTACAGAGTACATTTCACTGATAAGAGAGGATCAGGTGGACTGGGCCAAATTTAAAGCTTTTTCGACCGCCGGGAACAGAAGTGGACGGCAGGCTGTTTAACATTGTTCTGTAAGTGACCTGAAACAGCTGACATGTAAAAACTAGAAGAAATAAAGCAAAAAACTGAAACCATCATTTAAAATATTTTTTTTCTAAAAACTTGGCTATGAGAGCATAATGTTTGGGAGAATCTGTGCGCTTGTTTGGTATATGAACTTAGGCCTTATTTCTCTTCTTCTGATTCTTTTCATGCACAATTTGTAAATATTGAGCAGGTTGATGAGATGAGAAGATTGTTACTACTCTCATGTATCTATGTGAGACATACCGATAGTTATGTTAGCTGCAAAGAACTGATTTTGAGGTATTACACAGTCTAGAAAGTCACTGCACCATAGCATAAAAATATATGGCACGGAGTTTTTGAACTGTAGTAATTTAACTGGGTTGACAAATGTAAACTAGAGGCCATTAATGTTAATTACCATAAAATAAAACATAATCGCAGCCAAATACTTTAATTTCACTGATGCTCTTATTCGTTACCACTTGCGAAATTAAATTCCTCGTGTAAATTCAACAACGCACACATGAAACTCTGCAGGCCAAACGCACAAAGAAGTAATAAAGACGAGAGTGTGTGCTTGGCGAGTGCTGCAGCAGATTCACACTCTGATCTCGAAGCTGAATTCTGCTTAATCGAATGATTCTGTTAGGTTAGGTTAGGTTCAGTTTACTGCAATATGATTGCTCATGATTATGTTTTTATCACCATTTCTGACACAAATATCACCACATACAGGTGCACAAAGTTTAAGCTTTTAGTTACCACTTTAAAAAAAAAGTCCCCATTGGATTTCTATTCTGACTGATTGCTAAACTATGAACCATGTACTAACCCAGTTGAAGAAAATCAGCCGATTCCCTGCTCCATAAAAATATCTTTACCTATCTAAAAAGCAGAAAATGAGACTATGCCATTTGGATACATACGCTGTTCATGGGGGCAACCTGATATCCATACAGCTGCATACTCTAACACACAGAGAGAGACATGAGGAAGAGAAAGAAGAGGACAGAGCATGCAGTCAGAGAGGAGGAGAGAAGGTAAAAGACATGTTAGTACATGCGAGGAAAGAGGATGTGCCATTTTCAACACATCTATGATTACATTTTAGAATGCACATTGTGCTTAACACTGAGCATGTACTTTATAGAGATATGTAACCTGGAAACATATTCTTTATTTTTTTATTGATAGCATTTCCTGTGAGCCAACAGCTACCAGGACAAATGTGTAAGATACCCAGAGCTGACAGCAGCAAATTGGTTGTAGGTAAACCTGGGTTTAAAAGATTTACTGCCTTCAAAATCTGATATAAATAGGAAGCAAAAGAAACTTTTTTAATAAGAATGCTTTAAATAGTTTTTAAATAATCCATGACTAAAATATGTAACAAGCACATTTTACTGTAACTAATGCACAACCTACTTAATAGCTTAACAAATGTAAGTTATCTTAACCATTAATCTACCTATAGATCAACATATATGCGAGATGTGATAAACTAATACTAATACTTGCAGTTACAAATACTCTGACACAAGCAGAACAGTGAGGCAAGATGCTTAGTGTTGTTTCTAAACCTCAATCACAGAAAGTGCTGAGAAAGACACATTTTTTCTTTGATATATCAAATATAATAAGTACACAGTAGGGGAAACTGTCACAGAGGTCCCAAACAGTTTCTATGAGGCAGCATGCACTCAAAGCTAGCTACATGAAAGGTTTAGTTACATATCTGCGTGAATACAGATGACACTTCATTTTGACGATGATCATTTTAACACATCCACATGTACTGTTTGACACAAAACTGTGTGTGTTGTGGCAATTTACACTCATGAATGTATTAAAGTGCCATTTTAAGAGGGAAGTAATTCAGAGTAATGTTTACTGTTAATTTAACCTCAATGAAACCAGGACAGTTTTGGATCTGTGTGTCTGACGTTTACCCCACTAACAAGAGCAGCATTAATAAAATCCATGTCCACATGGTTACGTCACCATTGCCTGTATTAAGGTTAATTAGTAGCATCCATGCTTGTATGAACATACACCACCCTACTCCGTTACCAACTTCCTTACCAACTGTGCTGACTTCTCAGCATCTCCTTTCCTTCCTTTCTTCTCGTTTTTCTTCCTGAAGATCTCCTGAAGCTGTGATGACAGAAAGGATGAGGATCTCACTGACAATTCAAAGTCAGATCTAAAGCAAAGCTGTTAAAACCTTAAATGCTCATATGTACAAAGATGCACTGAGTTCACAAGGTCATTCACTCTTTCATGCACATCTATGATGTCATTCAGGTTTGGCAACATGAGTAAGAGAGAGCTGGTTTTCAAGTTTCACTCTGGAAGTGATTTATGTTTATGTATACCTATTATTAAAGGAAAAATCAATGCTGAATCAATACGGCAAAAAACTGCTTCAAACAGTATCAGGCAAGCGGATGTGTGACCTGTTTATATGTTAAACATGTATTTTTTAAAATTCAAATAAATTATTAATTTCTTTGAAATTAAATTATTATTATTATTATTATTATTATTACATAAATATTCTCTAGGAGCATGTGCTCATACAAGACAGCAACAGTAACAGCAACTAACTATTGTTTATTTCAGTTTAAATAAATAAAATATTACTTTAATCTGACATGTAAAGCAGAATAATCAGTATCTATCAGCTTCTAAACCCTCAATGTGAAAAATCTTTTTCTGTCCCACGCCTGCCTGCTCCCACAGGATTTTAAATCATTACCACTCCCTCCTGCTGATGTGCCATCCCACTCCCACCAACCTTCAGAGATTTTGATCCCTCACTGCCCGCAGCAGTGTTTTTAGTTGAAAAATGTCAGTTCGATCCCGCAGGGAAAGTAACACATGTGCAGCCCTCGGGAAATCCTACAGCTTCTTAGCTTTTTAATAAGCTGCCTTTAGAAGACATGAATTCAAAGTCAACTTTTTCAAAAGGTTGAAAACATAGTTACACATAGTTAAAGCTCAAGGCAGTGGGAATAAAGGTATTGAAAAATTGAGGGTACCAAAAAAAGTGGCCACAAACTAATTTGTTGATTAAGATTAGGAAGGCACTTTAATTTTATGGGCAAAAGACTTTTGTAAATGCTGCAAGCTGTGAATGTATCATTTAAATGCTCCATTTCATTAAGTTTTTTCTATTTTTGGCTCACACTAGACTGTATTTCAAGGGTGGATATACTGTACGTAGCCACCATGCCATAACCCACTGGTTTGTACAGTCCTAGTTTTTAAAGCACTGAAATGAGTATTTTTGGTATGGCAATCTTTGCTTTTAGAAATCACAGCACTGAGACAACACTGGATAAACTGAGAGGCCCATCATAAGATGAAGGATCACGATTTTTATGTGTGAATCACATAAAGCGACTGTACTAGAGTGCAAGAATCAAAATATTGAGATGAAAACAAGCATAATAGGGCCCCTTTAATATCACATAAAAACTGAAATACCTATGAGAAATTGTTGAGCAATTGTTACAATTCCACATGAAGAGGATCTCAGAATAAAAATTTTCAAAAGTGAGATTTTGTCTCTCCCCCCGATAATCAGGGATATTTATTTTATACTAAAAATATTAACATGTAAATTCAGATTTTCTCTCAGTATCAGCGACTCACCACTAGGAACTCCCTCTTATCCACCATCTGGTTGCCGTCTGCATCAAACATATTGAAAGCAATCTTAAAGCCAGCATGAGGCTCTGGGGAACAGAGAGGAGAACACATAGGGTGAGTGTGTGCATGTGTTTGTTAAAGGCAATTTGAAATCCATAAATAGCAAGGGGGGGAGAAGTGGCTCTAGGAGGGAGGATGAGTTGAATGAAGCCACAGTTTCTCTGTTACCAAACACAGCTGCTTGTTCACAAAACACATTAAAGCTTTAGATCTGGTTAACATTGTTTTTCGAAAAATACCAGAACAAATATATTTGCTGCAGACTGATGTTTTATTTTGACAGGCAAAGCAAGACAGCATTCATATAAAATTATTATTAATGTCTATTTTTCACAAGCTGATCATTGGTCTAGGAGATGAAGTAAATTGTATTTTCAATAATGATTTTAGTTTTTAATTATTATAAAAGTCCAAATCCAGTGTTTTGGCATATTTAGTTGACTTCACTTTCATTTATTTTCTTTGGTTAGGCCTGGATTGGTGACCGGTCTGGGGTGTACCCTTCCTCTCGACCTGTGGCACCTGGGACAGGCTCCAGCCCCCTGCAAGCTTAAGCTGAGCAGTTAAGATAATGGATGCATTTGTTCATTCATTATTAATTTATTCATTATCTATTTAGTTTGAATTTTAATAAAGTTTGAGGAAATATACTGCTAAAAATCTTTCTTGATCCCTTATGTGTCAGGCATGTCTCGGTGGTTTTCAAACACCGAAACACACTAAGCCTGAAACTGACCCGCCCCAAGCATCAAGTCCCTTGGCACAAATAGAGCTACACACTGCACACGGTTAAGTGCCAAGAGGACTGCCGTGAATTATACATTGGGGAAACCAAACAACCTCTGGCTAAGTGGATGGCACAACACAAAAAAGCTCCCTCGTCTGGCCAGGACTCCGCAGTCTATTTAGACACGCAGACCAATGGTTATTTGAGGACGAGGACGTGCACATCCTGGATTGGGAGGAATGCTGGTTTGAGCCGGGAGTCAAGGAGGCCATTTATGTAAAAAAGGCAATGACCATCTCTGAAATAAGGAGGCCTAAGAGTACGTCTTTTACCATCTTGCAGTGCTGTGATTGACATGTGTGATTTGTCATTTGTCATTCCCAAACTCTCTGTGAGGCGTGCACATGGCCACCCATTATTGGCCATGACAATTTGCATATCAGCGCTCATGAAACTGATATCATCATTCATTGTTATGCAATGGTGCTAGTTTGCATCGTTATGCAGCTGTACTGGTTGCAACGCTGGGGAAAACTGCAGTCAGTTTATTTATTTATTTATTAGTTTATTTAACAGGGACAGTGTACATTAATTAACATTGCTGTAAGTTGAGAGTCATTTTTATTAGTGCTGAAGGATTTATCCCACTGGTCTGTGTCTGTATCTTTTTTTCTATGTTACGCTAAGGGGGGAAGGGGAAAACCAGCACATTTGTGAGATAACTGCAACTTTTTAAAGTTCTGGACGTACCTGAGCATAGTTAGTTTTCTGACATTATTCTTCCAAATTAAGAAGAGAATAATGCAAACAAAAACTGGGCAAAAGTGCTCTGATTAAAAGGTGAAGATGAATTTAAGTGAAAGGAGGATGTGACTGAATTGACTCACTTGTCAGGATGCAGAGCAGGAACAGGTACTCTGTGTATGAGATGATGCCTAGTAATGAGATCAAGAGAGGGAGAGTTAAAGAAGAGGTCACATTCAATACACACACACACACACACACACAATGTTTACAGATGTTCAAAGACCGTGGGCCTCCTGTGCCTCACACAAAGACATACACACTAACACACATAATCCGTTCTTCCATGGAGATAGCATCTTAAAATGTGTCTTCTTCAAGCTGAGCTGCAAGCGGCCATTTGGCCACACACCGATTCTTTTTCTACACCCCAAGTGTCCAAAGTAAAGACACAGGCTGGTGTGTGTCTGTGTGTGTATGTGTCTGTGTTTGGATAAGCAAGTGAAAAATGTTTCAGGAGGTGATCCTTTCTTGCCTCAGGCACATTTAGGAATCTTTGTAGCTCCATCTAAGCTCTCTCTCTCCCTCTTTTTTCGCTTTCTGTCTGATCGCACAGATAGTTCAGGGTGGCTCGCTTGAGTGTTACGGGAGACTGCTCCCCAATTTGTGTGTATGTATCCATGAGTGTGTGTGAGGGTAAACATGACACCAGTTAAAGCCAGTGCGAGCCTTGTGTTTTGCTGATGTTTGACTGCTTTGTGTAGAGGAGCTGGTTTGGAACTGAAGTCTTTTTTTCCTCGTGTAGCCTGAGCTCTGCAAAGACTAGAGCATACAAACTGAAGCTACTCATGTTTCTATAATAGAGTCTGCAGCATGTTTGCACTACTATACTTTCAGTGATATTCCACAGAATAGGAGATTAATATTGATTTCCAGATGATATTTATCATGAGGGAAATACGCTGTAAAAGGCATGATATTGTC
The DNA here is from genome assembly GCA_015108635.1 of Andinoacara biseriatus. Lineage (NCBI taxonomy): Eukaryota > Metazoa > Chordata > Actinopteri > Cichliformes > Cichlidae > Andinoacara > Andinoacara biseriatus. The sequence continues at coordinate 23,619 of VUQJ01029636.1, forward strand.
TCTTGAATAGTTATAACATTTTAATTATCCTCTATATCCTCGTGTCAACATTAAGCATGAAGCTTTTTGGAAATGGAGAAAAGCTTTAGACCCAGAAGTCACAGAAATCAAACCAATAACTGCAACATTTGAGACCTGCCAGGTCTTGATTTAGCCTTCGTTTGCTTTTAGTCAGGGGGTTAAAAAGTTATAAGAATCCACTACAGAGAGAGAATAATAATAACAACACAGGTGTGTTTTTATGTTTTTTGAACCAGTCCCAACAAATTTCATTTACTCAGAAAAATCTGATATTTACCTCCAGAGAAATTCATTAAACTTTACAAGTCTATAAGAATCCCAAAGAGAGCTAAACTTGGTGTTTCACTGCAATCTGAAATCGTGTTTTTATTTAATTACCAAATATTTGGCACTTCACTTACTTTATCAAAGTCTAAAAGACCCAACAAAACAACAATGGCAACAAACATTATCCCAGACAAAGACAAATTCTTTATACTTTATAACTCGTCCTGAAGGGGACAAATTTAAGATTTTGGACTGGCCTGATCAAAGTCCGTGCTTAAATCCAATTGAGATGCTTTTGCATGATCATAAAGAGGCCGTTCATGATTGAAAACCCTCCAATGTGGTCAAATTAAAACGGCAAAGAAGAGTGGGACACATCCCTCCACTGGGATGTGAAACACACACTGCCACTTATTGACTGCAGTTCTTGCTGCCAAGGGTGGCACCAGCAGTTATTAGGTTTAGGCAGTTACTTTTTCACATAGGGCCAGGTAGGTTTGGATAGCTTTTTTCCCCTCAATAAATGAAATTATCATTTAAAAACTGTATTTTGTATTTACTCGGGTTATGTTTGTCCAATATTAAAATTTGCTTGATGACGTAAAACCTTTAAGTGTGATAAATATGCAACAAACTAGGAAATGAGGAAGGGGGCAAATACTTTTTCATGGTGCTGTAGGTGTATGAACAAATCAGTATTGCTGAATCCTGATGGTTCAACAGACAGACCTGAATGGTTTCTACACAGTTGGAGTACTCTGAGGTTTACAAGCGCTCTCTTTTCCCCTTTCACGATTTTCATTTCTCTATCTACTTTGCCTATTTGTCTTTAAAGCCCATTTTTTTTACACTCCATCTGTTTCTTATATTTCTTTATATCTTCCCACTCCTGATTTAAATCTCCTTTTCACTCCCTGATTTGATTTTCCTACTCTATTCTTTCCCCCCTCAATCTCTCTGATGCAAAAAAGGAAGCAGGCCACCCTCCTGGCCACTTGTCCCCATAGACTAAATCAAACACACACATACACACACACATACGTTACAAGCTTAAGACTATACCTCTGTTATTATGGTAGAGGAAGAGAGGGGATGCATCACACATGGTTTGCTATGTTTAGCATCTCCCAGTGAGTGTATATCTGTGTATCTGTGTAATTATCACTACAGGGAATCAGTCCCAGACCGTGTTATTCCTCTGTTACATACTCATGAGGCAAATGCTTAATTAGGGTGAGCTTTTTTCTCTCTTTCAGTGTCGTATAATTTGAAGAGGAAAGGAGAGGAGAGCTATTTTATTTTGTTTGTTTTTTTCTCCAGCAGATTGTTTGGCTGAAAGGAGTGACAGCAGGGCACAAACCTGGATTAGAGGCACCCACAGTGACACACAACTCACAAATATGATTTAATCACACACTGAGAGCCAAGCCCTGAAAAATGTGCACAAAAGCCGTTAGGCCTGTCACAACAGTCATCACACAATAATGTAATAACCCTGACAGTCATGGACGTGTGCATTTTGGATGCAATAATAACTGGCAGATTTCTACTACCTCTATTAGATATTCATGTTTTTTTTTCACAGCACATAAACCGAATGAAAAGGAAAAAATATAATAAATATAATAAAGTTAATTGCAAGGGTGTATCATTATATTACTGACATAAGATGGTCTTAATATCTTGTTTTTTATAGCAATTACTTCTGGGGCAATGAATCAAGTATTTTAAATCATCTTTAACAATTTGAAAGCTGAAATAAACTTAAATATTGTGTTCTGTGCTTATTCGTCATATGAACCTCGTCCTATTCGACTGACATTTACTGCCCTTGTTATAATCTGACTCTTATATTCCTGTGTACTCTGATAACAAAACAGTGTTAATGGGTTCTGTGTGCAGTACATATGTGTGTGTTTGTGCTATTTAGTGAAAACGTGCTTTGCTTTGTGTGTGTGTGTGTGTGTGTGTGTGTGTGTGCGCGCGTGTGTGTGTAAGTACTCTCTCTGACCTCGTTCTCTCAGGTTGCGGAACAGTTTGGAGGATCCTCTCCACACGGGAGGGGTGTCTGATAGGATCTTCTCCAGCTCCTTACACACACATACAATCACACAATAAAATGTAAGATACACTGTAAAAACACAGGCTTCTAGCTTTAAACATCAACTTTTACACAGACAGACTCAGAGCAAACAGGAAAGGTCAGCATGCCATGGAAACAAAGAAAAATACATCTTGGGAGGTAATTTATTGTTTATGTTATGCTCTTATATGTCTGTAATAACTGTAATAAAATGTATGTTTTTTTTAAAGTGGCACCAATACTGTGCTTTTAAGATAAAATAGAAATGAAAAAATTTAGATAATCAAAAGTATGCATAGCATCCTTGGGTTCTGGGTCAGAGCTACCCTACAACAATGAAACTCTTCAACTCAAGGCTTAAAAATAAATGAAAAAAAGAAAACATTTGAAGACCAATGAATGGCTATCTTTTATATGCAATTTATGAGCAACACAACGCAAATTGTGTCAACATGAAAACTCTGCAGGGTACCTTTAAGAGTGTACTAGGATTTCAACCACATAAGCAGTGATGTGATATTCTGTGTTGCCACTTTCAAAGGTATAACCTACAGTTTAATTAAAAGTAAGGAGCTTATTTGTGCTAGATAAAAATGTAAGAGAATGAATAGTTATGCAGAAAATATGTTGTCGACATATTTAAATGCATAATTATAATTTCTATTCTAATTTAGTAATCCCTTTAATTTAAAAAGGTTAACTAAATATTTTATTGGTTTAGGTCCAAATTACAACATATAGGTAAAAGTGAAGCGGTCTGAAAACTATTCATGTTTAATGGAACAACCTCTGGCAGTTATCGTGGTGAATTCAAAGCTAATCTGCAATACATACATACACATGTGGAATCATAGAACTTGCATGCAAAAGCTTCCTGGCATTGCATTGGTGATACTAGGAAAACAGGATTTTAAACTTTGCAGTGTATACAGAGTCAGATGTAACATGCAACAGATGTCTGACTGAAATATAGAGGAGCAGGGGAAAGATGGAGTGTGTCTCCCACCTGTTTGGTCAGGGACCTCCAGGGCCTCTTGTCTGCCAGGGGAGCAAAACAAAAGAGAAGAGAAGAAGGCAAAGGGAAAGAGGAGAAGAGAGTTTGGGTGGGCTCAGTCAGATAGCATCTGTATGATCTAGAAATGGGTCTTAATGTGCCAGGTACAGTCACAACACACACACACACACACACACACACTCACTCACAGACACACTCACTTTATATACACTGTCATTATCACAGGGCCATTTGTACCGTCTCAAGTGCCCCGTGCTTGTCTTTGTAGTATGTGGAATGTCTCTGTAAAAGCACATACTACTTTTGTTCTGTTTTATACAACAAAGTTCATCTAATTCAACTTCAAAGGGGGCATTAGAGGATGTCAGCTGCCGAGAGGGTATGCGCGGCTGTATCGTGTGTCAGAGAGCCAAGGCTAGATGTAAACATACACATACAGGTGCACAGTTTGCATGTAATGCAATTATATATCCATTAAAGAAATAAATAGCAGGCTTTTGTTTGTAATAACCTCCACATGTGAAGAGATACTTAAAACAGTGGTCATACAGGAAAATTTTAAGATGATTTTTCAGATTAGATATTTATAAGGTAAGAGAAAGGGTACACGAGAACAAATGGAATGTGTGTGTCTGACTAACATTAACCACAGACTAAACAATAGCTGTAAAGCCACCTGCTTTGAAGCAGCCGGCCAGGGCTAATCTGTTGCGAACAGCAGCAGGCTGACAGAAACTGCAAAGATGTGTTTAAACCAACATTTTTAGTTTTTTGAGAGCAATAAATCGTATACCTGGTATTGAAATCCACACTTCAAAATCAAATGTAGATCAGACTTGAAAATTTAAAAAAAAACATCCAATTTACATTGTTATCAAAGTAATCTAACACAAATATAGAAACCAGTGACTGAAAGTGACTGAAACATTTGAAATCAAATACCAAACAGGCATAAATAAAAACAAGATCTTCGCTGTCAAAAGCTTCCAAGGCTGATATTATAACTTGTCAAATACTACGTGTACTTAAATGCCACTGAAACTTGCCAAAAGTTGCAGACACAGAATAAGATTAGCCTGCTGATTCGTCAGCACCAGCAGCCTTCTTTCCTTGCAGGTTAACATACAACTTTTGCAGAGTGCAAATGCATTGCTCCAGTGTTCATTCTGACACAGCCTAAATATGATCATTCATTAGATTAAAAAAAAACTGCAGAACTGAGCTGATTTGTAAGGCTGTCATCTGCCTTACTTTGCATATTTACAACTTCTCATCAAAGAGATAAAAGCACTGCCATCTGAGCTTGGGTTGAGTAGCTGCATAAGACTTTTGATCCAACTGACATGTACATTCATTAAATATGAATAATTTATTTAATCAACTTGTACTTCTGATGCCGATTAGAAAGAGTAGCAACATTTAAGTCAATTAATCATGTGCATAATAAATTGAAATGTTTCATTGGTTGCCAGAAAACCTTTTGCGATGTCAGTGCTATTACAGCAGAAAAAAGGTGAAACGCTGCTTTTAACAAACAGACTTATTAATTGGCGGATAACTTTAAGTGACAATTGAAACACAGCTTTTTAATCTAGCCTTTCACTGACAGCTCTATAAGTCTATCTGATGCGTTTCGTTTAAACATTAAATTATTCTTGCTGCTGAATTGTAAAGGACTTTGAGCTGCATTTGCACATAAAAGGTTCTTTATAAATTTTGTTGAACTCAAATGAATAAACTTATATATATATGTTACATACAAAAAAAATACTACAGCAATTCCCACACATAGATTTTACCTAGGCCAGTCATCTAGATTTATTTGGTGACTGATTTTAGCATTTTTTAATCACTCTGACACCATTGATTTATTTGTGGACAACCAGCTAGCCCTGGCCTTTCCCTTCCTGTGTTTTCCCTACGGGTGGGCTCGCTGGCCGGCTTGTTTGCTCAGTCTTGTCCCTTGGTTGGACAAATGCCAACTCCACCATTTTGGACTGCATTAGCAGTCCTTGTTATGCACTGGAGATCTGCTGCAAGCTGGAAGCTACTCTAACCAAAACTTGATGCATGTGGGGAACTAGTTAATGTATCACTATGCCGATTTCATCCAGATTGCAGAGCAGAACTAGGATTACCAGCTACAGTTCAAGACCATGGAATTGGAGTTCAATAATAGGATGAGAGGCTCAGTGAAGATACAGCTGATCATATTGTTCAGCTATGTGTTTGTCAGAAATAGCCAGCAGCACAGAGGCTTAGAGGTTACCACTGCTGCCTCAGAACAATTTAGGTTGATGCTTAACACTCTCAAGACATTCAGTTCTTGGTTAAACAAATTTCCCTCCTCCTCAGTTCTTGTCAGCTGAGAACTGAGGAGGAGGGAAATTTATAAACTGTATTATCTGGTAATTCCCTTGTGAAAGCACTTGGGATTCCTTTTGCAGTGCTGACACACATGCCCATCCCATCACAAATGGAATATAAATGTATGTTAAAGTGCTTTATCTAAACAAAACAGTCAAGTAGTCTAGTTAGGTAGATGTCATACATACAGACGAAGCAGACAAACTATGCCACAAATTCTTTTGTCTAAGAGACAACATTTTGAAAACTGCAAAAACTGTTTTCTATACGTACTTCTTGGTTCACTCATGGTAACTGACTCAATGAAGTTTTGTGGGGTCATGTACAGCTGTCCTTCATACTCCACAGAGCTGAACATGCGGAAACGATGTTCATGGGAAGACATGTACACATCTCCATCCTCAAAGTCAAAGGGACGTCCCTGCAGAGAAAAGACTTGATGAATAGACTGTAAGCAAGAGGCAAAACAAAGTATATGCATTCCAGTCATGTATCAAATTATTATTAGAACACTGGCATTAAGAGTGATTGATGATGGATAAGTGATTAATTTCCAGTAGTCGTAATGTGAAAGTCACTTCCACAACTGTGACAGCTTCCTGTGCAGACAGAGTTTTAAGAATCCAAACTGTATGCACCTCTTCACTGCTTTTGAACTTCTATAATGAGGAGATCCATCTATTCTTGGCATCAATTTTCTCCATTTAGCTCCCCAAGATTATAAATAGAGTGAGCACTTCTGGCGCAGTGCAATAACAGAAAATGGGCACACATGCACAAAAA
>VUQJ01029636.1:51905-71465 GCA_015108635.1 Andinoacara biseriatus
AAAAAAAAAGGCAGCTGTAGTGAGTATTTTCTCGCCAGTAGGGAGAAGTTTTAACAATGCAGCATTTTGTCAAGCGACACACAGGTGAGAAAGGCATTTTATTGAGGTTTCAAAGAGTGATGCAAACATAAAATCCGTAAGGATAAAGAAAAATTGGTTAGTGTGGCAAACGTCCACTTACTTGCTTTTTAGTGACAACCTGTTGTGAAACTTCAAGCTGTGTATTGCTGGGATCAGCAGCTTAGTGTTTTAAAACCTGACATGACTACCAAGGGGCAGATCTCACAGAATAACTGATAAACATTGCACGCTTACTAGGAAAAGCTATTTTAAAAATACTCGTCAATTTGATTTCAAAATGACTTCAATTCAATTCAGTTTTATTTATATAGTGCCAAATCACAACAAACAGTCGCCTCAAGGTGCTTTGTATTGTAAGGTAAAGACCCTACGATAATACAGAGAAATCCCAAGAGTCAAAACGACCCCCTATGAGCAAGCATTTGGTGACAGTGGAAAGGAAAAACTGAGACCAAAAACCAAATATGAAGAGAAAGGCAGCCTGCTGGGCTTTTTCTCATAGACATTTTTAAAATCAGACCCCAGAGGAGTTCTCCAGTGGTGGCCTTTAGAAAGAATGTAGGTTTAACGCACCTCTGCATTGCTTTATTTTTAGACCCAAAAGCTAAACTCACATCCACTTTATTAAGTACAGCTTGTCAGCCAATAATAATAATTTAGGAACTCTGAGCATCAGAATGGGACAGAAAGGTAATTTCAGAGACTTTAAATATGGTATAATTGTTGTTGACAGACAGGCTGGTCTGAGTATTTCAGAAACTGCTGATCTACTGGGATTTTCCCAAATAACCATCTTTGGGGTTCACAGTGAATGGTCTGAAAAAGAGAGAAAATATTGAGCTTAGAGCAAGAAACTGAAGCTATACTGTATTTTACATTGGCTCATCAATTTGGGCAATAGAAGAGTGAAAAAATGTTGCCTGGTCTGATGAGCCTCAATTTCTTCTGCAATATTTGGATCAGAATTAGGCAAAAACAACATGAACGCATGGGTCCATCCTGCCTCGTGTCAGTGGGTCAGGCTGCTGGTGGAAGTATAATGATGTTTGTTGAATGTTTCCACACCAAAGTATTAATGTACTTCTGAAGGCAAAAAGGGCGGTCCAATCGGGTACAAGCAAGTTGTACCTACTGAAGTGTCTGGTGAGAGTATGTCCACTTTTTAGTCCATGTTAAGGTGAGTGATGGATCAACAGGAGTTTGAATACTGAGTAACACCTTCAAAACCAAATATGTATGCTTTAATGACTTGCTCCATAAAACTGCAATGTTTTAACATACCCATGAGGACCTGTGCCCATTGTGTCTTGAAGAAATCTGTCAACTTTAAAATGCATTGTGTTATGTAATTTCAAAGACCCAGCTTTCTGTAAGCCCCATTTAAATACTCAACAAACCCATTAATGGTTAAATAATCTAATGGTCAAAACAGTAATTTTATTATTAGTCTTTATGTGTACTGATACATGAACATACACATGCACACACACACACACGCGCACACACATGGTGGAAGTAATTAAAGCAAGTGGAGCTAAATTGAAGAGTATTGAACTCATCTCTCACACGCTCCTACTATGTCGATAGATCACTCACCAAGCACTATCGACCACTGCAAAGACTTCCCACTGCAAATCCCTTTGCTGTGCATGTATTAGTATGTAATATGTTGGACAGTATAGGGCATAGGCAGAGAGGCAGAAAAACACGAGATGATTTGTGAAGCAGCATTAGCAAAGGAAATGGGCACTGTTTGCCCTTCATACTATTATTCTTTTTTTACCTCTTTCCTTGTGTCAGAAATGTCTCATCTTTCTTATGTCACCATGTGCTCTCCTCTCCTTGTTTTCTCCTCTCTCTCTAAATCTCTATATCTCTATCTATCTTGTGGGAAGGGTAATGATTTTAACTAAATGAGACTCTTGCACTTCCCCAACCCACTAGATTACCAGATCAATGGAACAGCATTTGTGTATAGGCATCTGTGGGTAGATGCCTATGTGTGTTCTCTCAGTCTACACAGTCTGTATGGTAATCATGAAAACCCAATAACCCCAGTGATTAGTTATGACATGGAGGACAAAGCTCTGTTGATGAGAAGTGACAAAAGGGAATAATGACAACAGAGATTTTCCACAAACAGCAAGGGAGTAAGGAGCCATGGATTTTTTTTCTGAATAATTGAAAGGAATCTTCTACAAGGTCTCGGCGTGGCAAATGTGTGTCGAGCACACCATCAGTGGTGGAGTAGAAGAACACCTCGGCTGCTCTGTTGAAATGCATTTCCCCTGTCTGGTTCGTCCCTTGTGCTTGATTTGAATTCAATTGGAGAAGAATTGATTATCTCTTATTTGTGATCAATGCTAAATGTGTTAACATGTATTGGCTCAGTTCTTTCACTGTGCAACTGTGCTTGTATAAAGCTTTTTCTCATCCACGTTCACTAGGTCCCACCTGTCTTCATCCACACACCTTTCTAAATGTTGATTTTGTTGTATTTCTTTGGTAAGATTTAATAAAGCAGAAAGGCTGCTGTTTGCAGGCAGGTAAGGGCTTTGGTGCTTGATTGATATTTTTTAATCACACTTTTAAATTGCATGATGTTCTGAGATAGAGATATACTGTCTTGCACATACAGCATTCTTTTGATCTACTTGTAGATATTTTTTAGTCATGTGAAAGTCAGGGGACTGTATGGTGGCCAATTTTTCAATATCCGATTTAAAATGTATACCTATTTTATTTAAATGAGACCAATAAACATTTATTAGCATGAATAGGTCTATGATTTAAACAAGCCAGATTTAGCCATACAGAATAATTTTCATCCACAGGCTCTGGCAGGTTGGTGGCAGTAAAGAAATAAAATGTAGAAACATCTTCACAGCGCAGTGCAAAAAATGTGCTACACCCTTACAGCTTCCATAGGAAGGGTTAAGTAGCAGTCAGGTGCTGCTAATCAAATGCAATTGATTAACGGATCATAAGCAAGTGTGACCACCTCTATAGAAGCAGAAGTTTGGCAGTTTGCTGGTTTGGAGGATTCAGTTGTGTGTTAACACAATGCTAAAATCTTCCCAGCATTTGATGCCCCAGCAGATTCGCTCCAATGTCAGGCCATACAGTGCTCAAAGAAGAAAAAAAAAGTAAAAAAAAAAAATAAAAATCCTTGTTTAGAAGGGTTTCCAGGAGAAAGTATTTTCTCTCTAAGAAGAACATGTCAGCACAGTTTAGGATTACAAAGTTGCACCTGATTTCTGACCACTGAAGACTTCTGGAACAGTGTTCTTTCGACAGACAAAACCAAAGCTGAGATTTTTGGCCATAATATGTAATGGCACATTTGGTGAAAATCAAACACAGCATATCAGCACAAATACCTCATACTAATTGTCAAGCACGGCATTAGAGGGGTCCTGCAATCACAGTCACAACCTCAATGAACTGAAGCAATGTTTAAGCCAACACATCCATAGGTGGCGGGGCAAGAGGCAGGGTACACCCTGGACAGGTTGACAGTCTGTCTCAGGGCTAACACAGAGAGACAGACAACCACTCGCAGTCACATTCACACCTATTGGCATTTAGAATCCCCATTTATCCTAACCTCACTAACTGCATGTCTTTGGACTGTGGGAGGAAACCGTAGTACCCGGAGAAAACCCACACAGATACAGGAAGAACATGCAAAGGCCACACAGAAAGGCCCCGGCCAGATGGTGGATTCAAACCCAGGAGTTTCTTACTGTGAGGCAACAGTATTAACCATCACACAAGCATGCTGCCATCCTTCCTCAACACATATTTTTAAATAAAATCTGATTTTTTTTTTTTAACTGAAGCATTCCTACAAGTACTTCTTTTCCATTACTGCCATCAGCTGTCTGTTAATGCCATAAATCAAGGCTTGTGTCCATAGAGCCGCATTATTTAGGTCATTCAGCCATACATTATCCAGGTTCTTTTCCACACTAACTAGGGTCAAAAGGGGTTTTGAGTCTATCCTAGCTGACCTGCTATTTAATATTATATATAGATAGACAGATATCAGTCGCCCTTATTGGCAGTGGAACCTAACAGTATGATCCACACCAATGCACAAACACAAACACACACACACACACACACACATGTCCAAGCATGCCATGTTCAGATTTCTGTTCAGTGCGGAGAGCTTATCAAAGCATGGTCTTTTCCTCCTTTTAGTGTTACAGCTCTTAATCCTCAAACATGAAAGATTGACAGGCAAGTTTTATTAAACCGCTTCTCAATGCGAGTGTGAGTGCATTTACGTGTGTTTGTGAGAGAGCGTGTTCTCAGAGAGAGGTGAAGACAGCGGTCAGGCTCAAGACTTGCCAGATTTTCAGAACAAAGCATGACTATATAACAACAGACTTCCTCAGGGTTTTTATCGGTGTGCTCCTTCCTGAAACACGAAGCTGTGAATTCAAACACGAAGGATTAATGCCTGCACACTATGAGCGTCATGACAACACTACTGGTGATAGCAGGGATACTTAAACGTGAAATGTAAATATTGTTTTAATAATGCATATATGATGATATCTAAACAATGGTGTAATTGTGCATTTTTACTTTTAGTTTAATTAATTTAAGAAAAAAAAGACACCACACAATAAGCAAAGCTAAAAAATGAATGTCCTTAAAGAAAATTTGTTTGCAAATTTTCTATAGATTATATGTTTATATCCTCATTGTGATTTTGTTTTCCTTGACCACAACAGTTGTGATATAATAACTGATGTCAGTACAGCTCTATTACACACTTGTAGGCACAAACTGGGTTCAGATAAATGCTACACTTTGCAGTATAAATTATTAAAAAATGGTAAATTTAAACCCAATTTATTTTAAGCCAATGGTTACTTTACTTTTAACAAACTAATTGGTTAATAACTACAAACCAACTGATGTCTATAAACATTTCTAGCTGTTTAATAAACACTGTTTAAGGCACCTATAAACATTATTTGTAAGTCTGTTATGAAGCTGAAAATGATAATTATAATACTTTTGCTTATGTTTAGGCACCAAAAGTACTTGATTTGTTTCAGGGGAAAATTATAGGTTGGGTTGAAATATCCATCCATCCATTGATCCAGTTTCTTCTATTTATCCTACTCAGATTTACAGGGACCATCAATTTCTGGTTTACTCATTGGCAGATGAACCCAAAATAAGCAAGACCTTAATATTATCCCTTTAATGGAAAGATTTCTTAAAGTTAGATGGTGGCACAACAGTTAGCAACAATAAAAGGATGAATGCCCTAAAAAAATGATAGGGCCCTGATAAAATTGCTAAACGCACAAATTATTAAATTATTCACCAGGGTTATGCATTTTAGTCATAGCTGCTTTGCTAACACACGCACAAACAAGCACACAGATAGAAGGCATTTGATCATGTCTTATTTTGTGGCTGTGTCACCTCCATCTAACCGATGATTTCATTTATACTGAGAGAGACTTCAACAAAGAAGTTGAGAAAAACATCTCGCTGTGTTTGACTGTGATGAAAGTGTCCATACCTGAGGAGTTAGAACACGTGGAGGTGATAGACAATTTTCGTAAAAGCATTGGCAAGCACGTGTGCGTGGGTGTATGTGTGTGTGTGTGTATGTGTGTGTGTGTGTGTGGGGGGGGGGACAACTGGCAGGAATGTGTGTCTTCTACTGTGTATACTGCTGCAGATGTACTTGAATGTAGAGAGCAACTATGACAATAGAAATCATCTGAAACACTGTTAAAAACCAGGCGTGCACACACACACACACACACACACACACACACTGTTATCAGAAAAATCAGGATATGAGTGATCACCGCCTTCACCCTTAGACAGGCAGTTTCCTTTTGTGGTTGCTTTTATGTGTGGTGTGAGTACTTAAATCTGTGTCCTTAGGCTTATTTTTCACACATGAACTTTGGACAGTGTCACCAGAATTAGGTCAGGACAGCTGTCACGGGGCAAGGGTGGGGTACATGCCCGACAGTCTGTTGCTGGGTTAACACAGAGCGACAGACAAGCATTTACACTCACATTCACACCTACAGCCAATTTAAAATCAACCTAATGAGCATGTCTTTGGATTGTGAAAGGAAGCTGGAGTACAGATGAGAACCCATGCAGGCACAGATAAATTCTATATATAATAATAAGGGCTCCAGCTGTCCAGTGGATTCAAACCCAGGACCTTCTTGCTGTGTGGCGACAATGCTAATCACCATACCACCACGCTCCCCCAGCTGCTATAGTTTAAAGCAAATTAAATAAACTTTAAAAAGAAGCTTGACAGCTACATTAGCAACCTATTCAGCATACACTGTTCACAGTTATCACGCCAAAGGCCCAGAGTAGTGTGCAACAAGAAGTGCAAACCTTCGCCAAGGCAGCTCACTCTCTGAGCAGTAGTTATTTTTGAGGGAATAGTATTATGTTTTGTATGTTCATTTTGTTTTCTTTGTTCTTTTTAAACATACTTTAAGAAGCTTGTAGTGCAGTAAAAATCTGATAAGAGTAGCATGACAGATGTTTACTTTATGTGTGAGCAGGTAACAGGTACCGCTTTGTAAATAACTGAACATAAATAATTTGAGCTTATTATATAATATTATACTAGAGTATATTTGTAACTAATTAGGCAGCTAATTTGACCTTGAAGAAGTAGTTAGAGGTCCATATTGACATGATATTTAGAATCACCATATATCATTCCCTGTATGTCTATGTGTTGTCAATACATACAACGGTGGTAAGAAACAGATTTAAAAATAGCTCCATACAGCATTATTATCACTTTGTGCTTCAGATCAATCTACTGACCTTGAAGGTGAGGTCAGAGGTCAAAGGTGACATGATATTTTAAACCTTTTTAAGGTACTTTCTATACACACAACACTTGTAAAATACACACAACACTTGTAAAAAAAATGTTTCTAAGTCATAAGGCTTTCTATCAGAATCCATTCAAAACCTCTGAAGCTATCAAGTTTACAGACAGAATGATACTTTGTGGTGGTGGTAATGACTGACAACTCTTGAAACTAAGTGCTGATTACTCATTATTAATTAGTTCTGGTGCAGTGCACCTGTAACTGACACCATAAATCCGTCACTCTGAAGGGGAAACAAAGTCTGTAGTGAAGGTAAATGGTCCTTAAGTCACAATGTTTCCCCATTGACAGCAATGTTGCTGGAGATGTTGAAATTCATGTTGTTTCACAGTTAACAAGCTTGTAGTTTCTCCATGTTTGTCTAACTTGTATAAAGCCAGACACATTCTGGACCAGTCTCAGTGCAAAGGGATATAGGAGATACAGGAGAGTTTGACCTGCAGCTGTTGGATCACTGTGTAACAATTTCTGATGTAAGCCACGCGCCCTTGTCCTGTTGTACCAAGTGGAGGTGACCAGGACGACAGCAGGCATGAGGTGCACACAGTACCAGTCAGAGGTTTTGACACACTCATCCATCCAAACTTTTGACTCAAGACTGTAAATGTTCAGATATTTTAAAAATAGTAATCATGAAATACTTCCTATGAAATTCCCGCACTACATCAAAGACAGAGTGTAGAATGCTCAACCTACACCTTTGCAGAGAAAAATATTCCTACATTCCAGTTTCAGTCTGGATGTCTTTTACAGCCAGGGCGATCTGGTGTGCTGGGCCTGGACATGTCAGGACATGCATTCACCCTGAACAGCCACAGAGCTAGTGATTTATCTGTGTGACTTTTGTGTGTTTTAGTCACGGACGAGGAACACGCACTCATGCAGGCGTATGCACAGATGCAATGACAGGTGGGTTTTGCATATGCAGCATGTGTCTCTGTGTATGTGGGACACTGCTGCATGGCTGCATGAGTGTTTGTGTCCCTATACCCATGCTTGAAGTCAGATGAGCTAGCACATCTAGGGTCCTCTTTGAAGGTGTGTTCATGTACACACTCAGACACACATACACTGACCAGCTGTTTCTCTCTTCCACTACCCTTTGATGTCTGTACTTTTTTTTCCCATTCTACCCACCATAGTTGCATCTCTCTCTCTCTCTCTCATCACTTCCCAGTGTGGCTCTCACCAGTTCATCTCCTATAATTATAACTGTTTAAAAAATATAAATCTACTGTACTGTAAGTAATGTCACAATTTGTGCCATCTACATGATTCCATAAAACAACATGCAAAACACCCTATAATTTAGTCTCGTATTACATTCTAAAATTGATTTTTATTTCAGAAAACCTTCATAAATATCCAAAAACAAGTCACAGAAAACTATATTAGGTAGAGCAAAGGGATGATTAGACTGGATTAAAAATCTATTTTGCAAGAGTGTCCTGGCTAAAATACTTCTGTTAAACCCCTTGAATTAAAATTGAAAAACCTGCACTTCAAAGATATATTAATCATTTGAGTTGAAATCCACTGTGGTGGCGTGTAGTGGCAAAATTACAAAAGCTGCGCCAATGTACAAATACTGACTTAACTGGATCACCAACTCAGCATGTACTCACAAGTGCTCCGTACCATTCCTGAGCACATCTGACCTCCAAAGTCCAGTGTTTGACAAGTGTTATCCCTGCATGACATGCACAGGTGCAGGTAAGTATACTGTGCTCTGTACTGCTTGAAGAGGTGATTCTCAATGTGGCTCAGTTGGATCCTGGCATGGTTAGCATGTCGTGTGATCACTAATATTGGTCCTGTACAGATGCCTTCATGAAACATGCTTTACTATGTATTTAACAAATCTATATAGAGCATGTGAGAGTTGTTGCTTCTTCTAACATGTCCCCATCGAAGGTACAAAATAGGTAAAATCGTGATCTTCTGGAACAGTGAAAGGTACATGTGGTCTCTTTTGTTAAAGAGAGAGGCCAATTTAGAGACAGGAGGTTATTAAGAGCAGTGTGAGCGCAGGTCAGTGTGGGAGCAGGGACGAGTGGGCATTTGCACAGTCCAAGGCAAACATACCTAGTGTGAATACACCCTTAGACCTTATTCTTATTTAGTACTCAGCAAAAGGTTATGTGACTAATAAGAGATCTTATTGGATCCTTCTCTTAAAAGTCTCAATGTCCTCTAGGTAGTGTTGCAACATGACCATGACTAATCAAAATCCTTGTAGAGTCATATACCCAACTTTGAAATGAAGATTTTTCTTAATATATGTAGGATGTTTTAAGTGCTTCTCTAATATTCTATGAAGGTTCAGGACAATCGTCACCTTTAACAAACTCCAGAATGGCCCTTCTTTGCTTTTCTTTGTTAAGCAAAGAAAACACAACTGACTATGTAATAAAAATGTTATTCAGTGTTGTTTGACAAAGGATTTCTTTACAAATCTTTATACATCAACATTTGCAAACACACAGCTGTCTGTCTGTATGTCAGTGAGGTATGATAATTATTGTTTAGATTTACAGTTCTGCAGTAGGTATTTTTCAGCAGCAAAACGTACTGAACAATGCAGAAATCAAAACGTCTTTTCTTTCATAAAAGTTATTAATGGTGTCGCACAGGGAGGCTGGTGCTGAAACAAGGATCAGTTTCACACGTGCAATCTCTTTCAACAAGAACACACACAGAGATGTAATAAAATTATGTTAAACAATTTTTTCCACATGGCAGCACGTCAGCAGTGGTTAGCACTGCTGCCTCACAGTTAGAATACCATCTGGAAGGCCTGGGTTCGATTCCACCATGGCCCGGGCCTCTCTCTCTGTATGCAGAGAGCTAATTCTAGCTGGAACCACTGGGTTAGGGCTAGCCTGGGGGTTATGTTAGCGATCCATTATTAACAGTGGTTGAACGATAACCTGGGCTTTTTAACTTGTTTAATTAAAACACAGGTTAGAAACCCTGGGATAATCTCTGAAACAAATGAAGGCAGTGGTCAAGAGCAGTTTCTTCCTGCTCAGAACAATCTCCAGACTAAAACCTTTTTAAAAACCTTCTGATCTGGAAAGGGTTCTGCATTTCTTTAATCTAAACTGGACTACTGTATACTGGAGTATACTGGAGTTAGTCAATTATTTCTTGCCCACTTGCAATTTGTCCAAAATGATGCTCCTAGACTACTGACTGGAACAAAAAAGAGGGATCACATTACTCCAGTGTTAGCAGCCTTGCACTAGCTTCCTACAGAATCCATTACAACGTTCAACTATTAGTGTTTAAAGCCTTAAATGGTCCTGCACCTGCATATGTTGTAGATGCGCTGCATCCATAAACTCCCTTAAGATCATCAGTCTGCTTTTCAATCATTCCTGATCATCAGCATCCAAAATGGCAGTGTGGGAAACGAGTCACTTTGCTGATGGCAGCCTCTCAGATCATCAAAAAGCTGTTTTTTAACCCAACTTTTCCCCATGCTGTAATCTTTCAACTATCTTCCCTTCATCTTGAAGCCATTAAGACCTTCTAGAGTTACCTGGCCTGTCTGTGGCCCAGCAGAGCCCCAGAGCTCCGGTCTTTGTCCAGATCAGGGCAGCAGGTGAATAGGATGCCCATGCAAGGGGCCTCTCAGCCTAGATACACCTGATACCTGTCTCAGACCCCCACAATAAAATCCATCCACCACCTAACCTTCCAAAGACCTGATTGGACTCCTAAAGCCCCCAACTCCTCAACAGCCTGCCAGCTGCCTTTTTCGTATACACAGACTCACAACAAGAATGAAAGAAGTTACTGTTGACAGTATTGGCAATGCACCCCCCTCCCCACCACCACCACCACACACATGCACACACACACACACACACACTCTGTATGTTGTATGTATGTTCTCAGTCCTGCTCTTCTCTTTTTTTATGTCTATGTGGGCTCTGCCCTGTTGTCTGAGCCTCATATCTGTGTGAACTCTGTGTTCACCTTTGAAGTTCTCTACCATGCATCTCTGCACCTCTTCTGCCCCTCCCCGTCTCTCACACTGCTTTGATTCCCTTTCTTGTTACCGGGAGTTGGCTGATCCACAGATAATGCCACTTGGCCTCTCCAAGGCTGCGTGCTACTTGAAAAACACAAAAAAACAAATATGCTTCAGGAGCAGAGAAAACAGATGCATATAACCCAAACTTTGTTAATTTGTAGATGTATATGCCTAAGTATGCAGCCACAAATTGAGGCTGACAGGTGCATGGGATAAGTGGGTTCAAAAACGAATGAATGGGTAAAAACCACGGCACTTACTTTTGCTTGGGCTGGAGTATTGGTGCACTTTTGCCACAAACTCCACGTTTTACAGCATGTCATCAAGGTGCTGAAATAGCACAGCTGCTTTGAAAGCACACAAATGGATTAAAACAAGACTCACATTTGCATGCTGATGATAGTTTGACTGGACTGGCTAAAGAACAATATAGTGAAACGTCTTCATTGCCTTTTACTACATCCGCAAACAGTCACCAAAGGTGTTAACTATTGCACATCTCTGTCAAGTTGGCACAGCAGTGTCTTTCTTTTCGGGAAAAAAACACTATAATTATGTTCCCTGTATACTTTTCAGGAACACTCTTATTTTTGGTTTGACCTTCTGTGCAGTTTAGAGTCTTCAACTGAGGCTGGAAAATTTTTAAACTACTGCAACTGGATTTCTGCAGTGAATAACTTTTCTGAAACAAGCTTTCACTGGTTATCTCAAAGAGAAAATTCAACCTTGACTTTCAAAACACATTCAGGAAAACAAGCTGACAGGATACAGCAGTATTGGGTTCTCAGCTGATATCAGTGTTGCATAATAAGCAACTGGTTAATGAATTTAATGAAACAGTTTAAATTTTTATTACTAATGTTTTCTCATATTTTTAAGTTGCACAACGCCAATGTTCAAAAAGTCCAGTGTTTGTGTGAATGTGTTTGATAGTAAGGATATATTGCAGTAAAAAAAAAAAACCCTAACCAGAGCAAAAAGGACATCTCAAATCTTAAAAATGTTTCCAATGTAGATCTTTCAAATTCCTTAACCACAACTGGTTTTATTGCAGCCGGTAGCAGTGGGCAGCCAGTTGTTTAGAATTCATCACATAAATACACACAAGCTTGACAGACTTTGTGTTTACAGCAAGCAAATAACATAAACTTGGTATATTTATGACATACTGATGTAGAAACTTGGACAAAAGTCAGTCGATTACCTGCTAAACGTACAGCATAGAAATGTGGTGTGCATGGCTGCACAGCAGATATGTTTGGCTCAAATAAGAAGGGCTCCAGCTCTCTGGGTTTATGCATTTCACTCACATAAAGGCAGAAAAGTCTGTTGAACACACTTGACATCAGAAGGGTGTGACTGCAGGGCAACATGATCCAGGCAAATTGCTTGGTTTCTTCCATACCACAGCGTAACGACTCTGATTGTATTGTGCCTTTTAGATACAGTATACTAGAAATGTAAAGAGCAGCACTGAATTACACTTTCAATCAATTCTGTTAATAATATTAAGGAATTAATGAATCAATTAAACTCTAATAAAATGTATTCAGTATTTGTACATTTTTATCCTTAGTTGCCTAGTTCACATTTTATGAAATGAATTGTTTTTAACACTCCAAAAGGGAAAATATAGACCTTTTAACCCTGTTTGTCAGCAAACATCTATTGGTTGTTTATGTGAATGTCTCTGTGTGGGCAGATCTTATAGTGTTAATGTGTATTTCCACAGTGAATGATGAATGGCTTATTTCGATCTCAGCTGTTGAACTCGTCTATTTAAGCCAACTACTATGGCTATGTCAGCAGAAACAAATGATCTATCAACACACACAAACACATGCACACACACACAATTCTTCAGCCTGGTCAGTAATGAGTATGATGGATTGCACCTGTGGTGTGTCATGTCTGGGTTATTGATAGGCAGGTATTGGAGGGGCAACATGAAATATTAATAGGTTGGAGCTAAATGCAGATCTGACAAAGAGTGAGAAGGAGAAAGAGAAGGGCAAAATAAGAGAGATGTTTGAAATGCAAGGAGCTGTACCTGAGCCTCGATAGCAAGCACAAACTGTGCATGACAATAAAAAAAAAAAAGCAAGCACTCACGTAAGTTTGTCTGAGAATTTGAAAGATGCCTAATATCAGTATCACATTTTCGGTTTTCTCAATGGAAATTCCCTCCATCTTTGACACATTCACATAAACACACACTCAAATCTCCCTCTGTCACTCTAACCCATATCCTGTTGTGGTTCTTGCTCTCTCCACGGCTTTGATATCTGAGAACCACTGACTTTCACGCACAGACAAGGGACACCTTTGTCTTTGCCACGCTGCACGAGTGTTTGTCATCATTTTTGTAAATCCATTTCTTTGACTGCGTCCAGGCCCTTCCTAAAAAGCAGCTCACACACTCAAAACAACTAATGTCCCGCCAAGAATCTGTCCTCTAATGCACTTTAAACAGCAAAGAGAACTGAAACATACCTCCCCTGTTACATGCGGAGAGGGCATGTTAGCTTGATGTGTGTGTGGGTGTGTTTGTGTGTGTGTATTGATGCAGGACTGCAGAACAATCTATACTAATGATTTCCCATAGACACCTCAAGTTGTTCAGAGAACCAGGGAGGATGGGAGGGAGAGAAGCCAAAAGAGACAAATGATATGATAGATGGAAGGAAAGACAGGCTGATGGAAGGAAGAGGCAGCACAGAGGAAGGGAGGGAGGTTATTGAAGGATTGTTACCAACATTATCATACTGAATGCACAAGTCACAGTTTAAACATGTACTACCTTTTAAGCTGCAGTTTTGAGAGCTCTGTATGGGATTTTTAAGCTGTAACTAAGGACATTACTAAAAGGTAATAAAATACTTAGTACTACTTGATTGATCAATTATAATTAGTTTTTGCTAGTAAGTCATTAGTTGTCAGTACTGGAATAATGGTGATAATTTTACAAGTCTTTTGGCATTAATGTTCCTAAATTTCTCAGCTTCTAAAGGGTCATCCATCAAAGTTAAAAGGTTATCTTTACTTATACACTCACAGGCTAATTTATTAGGTTCACCGGTTCAACTGCTGGTTAACACAAATATCAAATTGGCCAATCACAAGGTAGTATTACAGTGCATTTAGGAATGTGGACATGATCAAGAGTTCTCTGGGTGAAAATCCCAGAGGTCATATGAGAATGCCACACTGGTTGAAGCTGACAGAAAGGCAGCAGCCACTCAAATAACCACTTGTTACATCCAACGTATGCAGAACAGCATCTCTGAATGCACAATACATCAAACCTTGAAGCAGATGCTACAACAGCAGAAGACCACACTGAGAGCTGCTCCTACAAGAACAAAAAACAGGCTGCAGTTAACATTGACTCACCAGGATTGGATAATAGAAGATTGGGAAAATGTTGCTTGGTCTGTTGAGTCTCAGTTTCAGCTGTGATATTTGGATGGTAGGTTCAAAATCTGGCATAAACAATATGAAACCATGGCTCCATCCTGCCTTCTATCAGCAGTTCAGGCTGGTGATGGTGGTGTAATGGTGTGGGGGATGTTTTCCTGGCACACTTTGGAGCCCTGGCCAATTGAGCATTATTTAAACAACACAGTCTACCTGAGAGAATGATCAGAGGTGTACCCACCTTCGGATGGCTGCAGATGTCACAAAGCTCAAATCATTTCAAACTGGTTTCTTGAACAAGACAGCGAGTTTACTGTACTCAAATAGAAAACCCTTGATGCAATGGGAGATTCACATCATGGATGTGTAAATGAAAAATCTGCAGTAACTGTGTCAACAGTCATCTAAATATGGAGCAAAATCCATGTTTCCATTACCTTGTTGAATCTATGCCACAAAAATTTAGGGAAGTTCCGAAAGGGGCCCAACTCAGTACTAGCAAGGTGTACCTAATAAAGTGTTAGGTGAGTGTAAATGCCAACTATCATGTCAGCAGCTGGTAATAAATGTATATACAGTTTGTAGTTTGTAGACCAGATGCTGTACAGCTAAAAAGCCTTCACTCTATGAGAACATACACATTCTGGTAATACAAGCGTTTTTAAGCTTCACAACTGACCAATAAAGTATTCAAAAAACTGTTTAATAATATGCACTATATGGTGAAAAGTATTCACTTGCCTATCCAATTGAATTAAGGTGTTCCAATTACTTGTCTACAGGTGTATTAAACCAAGCACCTAGGCATGCAGACCACTTTTACAAACATTTGTGACAGAATTTTCCTCATAATAAATGTTCCAGTCAATTGTTACTGGTATTCTAAGAAAGTGGAAGTGATTGGGAACGACAGCAACTCAGCCACAAAGTGTTAAGCCACATAAAATCACAGAGTGAGCAGATGCTGAGGCACATAGTAAACAGAGGTCACCAACTTTCTGCAGTCAATCACCACATACCTCCAAACTTCATGTGGCCTTCAGATTAGCTCAACAGCAGTGCACAAAGAGCTTCATGGAATAGGTTTTCATGGCCAAGCAACTGCATCCAAGCCTTAAATCACCAACCACAATGCAAAGCATCAGATGCAGTGGTGTAAAGCACACTGTCAATGAACTGTAGAGCAGTGGAGATGGGTGTTCAGGCATGGACGAGTGAGTTTGGTGTGGAAGACCTGCACAGAGTCCTGACCTCAACCGAACAGAACACCTATGGGAAGAATTGGAGCGGAGCCTGCGAGCCAGGCCTTCTCATCCAACATCAGTGTCTGACCTCAGAAATGCGCTTCTGGAAGAATAGTCAAAAATTTCCATAAACACACTCCTAAACCTTGTCGAAAGCATTCCCAGAAGAGTTAAAGCAGTTATAGCTGCAATGGGTGGCCTGACATCATATTATTAGCTAGTGAGGAAATAAAATGAGCATTTGATTTGTGACAGCTCCTCATTTTATTACAATATTAAATTTTTTAAAATTGGTAATTAATGTTTTCCTTATTTTTTTAAAAACTAAGATGAAGATGAATATGTCAATAATATTTTTCTGTTATGGCTTGCAGTGGAGTTCCTGATGTATGATGCTGTATGGTGTAAGGGTGTAAGAGCGACTGTTTCTGCTAACTTGTATGTGGGCTCTGTATGCATGGTGTGACTGTGTGAGTGCCTTGAACCTGCACAGTGGAATTTCCTCCAATCACTTCACATTGTTCACACGAACAACGAGTCAAAGCAACAGGGCAGGACAGAAATACTCCACACCCTTCAGGGTGTCTCTGAGGAACCATAAGCACTTCCAGGTCAAAAGGCCAACACAAGCACACACATATAGTAGCACAGTCTAATTCACCATGTAATTATTTAGAAAGTTTATATTTCATTAAACAAGTGAGTCTTCAAAGGAAATGATGCCTTAAGACTTTGTGTTTCTTACTAATAGCCCAGCAATGCCATATATCAACACTTTTGGTGAAGGCTCACAGCTGCTTGGTTGTCCACTCAAGGACATTCTGACCTCTTAATGGCAATTAAATAAGTTGTCAGAGAGACTGAGAAATCATCCATCTCTATTATCCTCTTTGGTTTCCTGTATCTGACATTAATAGTGAAGCAGCGTTGAGAAAACAGCAGAGCTGGAGAAACGGACACAGGGAGTTATAAGACAAAGGGAAAATACACTTTCCTTTTCCTTGTTTCATAATTTACTTTTAATGATTCTTTTGACTGGCACTGGTGTTTAATAGTCAGCATTAAACCTTAGCAATAGCAATAACAATATTCATCAGCTGCTTTTATGATTTTGATTGAAAGTGTAAAACAAAACTTGAAATGAATAAATGGTAAAAATAAAAAAAATAAAAAAGTATGTTTCCTTGTTCCAACATTTATGTTGCATGCCTCGTCTGTGTGAGAGACGCAGCTGGTGTGGGAAAGACTGCTCGAGGAAACAACTATGACCAGGGTTGTGGTCTACATTTGATTGTAGGTGAGGATGCAGAAAAAAATTGGTGTGTTTATACAGTACAGTACAGCACATGAGTCTGAGCCCTTACAACCGCATGACCCTCTGTGTTTGTTATGAAGAGGAAGTGATTATAACTTGGTCAGGGGGAAACCTCCACTTTGGCTGGTATTGTTCAGCCCTTCTTGGTCATTAGAGAGGAAGACGAGACTCCATCACTGTCACTCCTCCTCTGCCTCGCTTTCTCTGTTAGCTACTTTCATCTCTTTCACTGCTTTGATCCTTTTATTTTCCATTTTTCCTATTTAGCTCCCGCTGGTTGATTCTAAAATAAATAGCTAAACTCAAACCTACTGTTTGGGAGCTATATGGGTGCTGGCACAAAGTAATTAATTATACCATTAAATCTTTTTTTAATTTAGCCAAGGTTTTTATTTCATTAGTTTCAACAAATTGTTTCAACAATTGTATGTGCATGCTGGAAAAGCTCTGTTATGTTGTGCTGCCATCTGTTGTCTAAAATGAGTACTGACGCAAAAGCGTCTGCAGTCCCCAAAATGTCCACTGTGGAATTTAAGCTGCTGCCTTTTGATGATTTCTCATATCTGTCTGTTAAGCTGTTTAGGTATTATAGTGTTAATAGAAGCAACAGGTGTATTATTTAGAGTGCAATATATTATATTCAATTCAATTTGATTAGTATAGCCCCAAATAAAACAGTCGCCTCAAGGTGCTATATTTTGTAAGGTAAAGACCCTACAATAATTACGATAAATAACAATAAACAATAGTTTTTTTTAAAAAAGTACTGATGTTATAATATTATTTTAATGATATAAGATCCATTTTATACTGCAAATAAATGAAAACTTACTCGAGCACTCTGACCTTACCCAAATCGGAAGGAGCCTTAAAATCGTCCTAAAGCCTCGATTGAAACGCCAACAATCACACCTAATTTGATTCACCTGAGGCAGTTTTGCCTAATATAACCACACGGTGAACGATTTCACTGTGTGGTTTTTTTTTGCCAGTGTAACTCAAGGAGCTTGGACTACCGTGCGGTCAGGCCAACATGCCCACCATGCCTATCAAGAACGTTACCGACGAGCGTCTCTCCAAATTTAAAAACAAGGGGAAAGATCCTGCGGTAAGTGTTTTTGTTCATTTGTTTTTTTTTTTTTAAAGTAAGACCTTTTATAAACAACTTTTTCTGAGCTGCACTATCCCGTAGAAACTTCGAGAGAAAAGGATCACGGAGTGCGTGGAGTTGCGCAAAGCTCACAAGAACGAAAATTTCTTGAAGAGAAGAAATATAACGCTGTCGTCTCTCCCGGACGAGGAGGCCCTATCTCCAGACTACATCCCCAACGAGCTGGTCAGTTTCCAGAAACCTTTGATAACTCCACTAAGACTAGCAGAGCCTCTAACAACATACCTGTAATCCAGGTGACCTGCGTGTCCATTGAGGATATAATTAAAGATGTGAACAGCCAGTGCAGGAAGTCTCAGACCCGAGGCTGTCAGGCAGCTCGGTGAGTGTTCAGGGATTAATTTAACCCCGAAAGTAACCCTGAAAGTTAAGCTCTTTGTTTTCTCATTATCTCAGGAAGCTGCTTTCTCAAGAGCGTAACCCTCCTCTGAAGGAGGTTATAGATGCTGGTCTACTGTGTAACTTTGTGTCCTTCCTGTCTATGGATGATGAGCCGATTCTGCAGTTTGAAGCAGCTTGGGCTCTTACAAACATTGCCTCTGGGACCTCTTGGCATACACAGCAGGTATGAAAACTGCTTGGGTTTAATGTATTGGATACATCTCACAGTAACTTCTCTGGTCAACTTTAGTTTATTCTGTTTTAAAGCAGAACAAATATGTTTCTACTCTTAGGTGGTGGAACATGGCGCTGTACCGGCTTTCATCTCTTTGCTGTCATCACCGATGCTGCACATTAGCGAACAGGCTGTCTGGGCTCTTGGAAACATTGCAGGTTAAATTTTATTACATTTTAAATGGATTATATTTCCATGTCTGGAGTTGCTGTAATAGAGGGGTGTTGAATATATAAAAAATAACATAAATAAATTTATGCTCACAACTCTATGGTCTGGTTCCTACTGAACAAAGGAGGTATGAATATAAAACTGTCCCTTACATCCCCATCTACTTCACAGGTGATGGTGCAACTTATCGAGATATCCTGATCGAGTGCAATGTCATTCCGGCCTTGTTGTGTCGCATCTCTCCTGAGACACCGGTTGGTCTTACACAAGCTCAGAATCACTGTTTTGTGTGATGGTGGGGGTTTCTTTACAGATTTGAGACTGGTCTGCATTTAGTGTAACCAAGTTTGGCTTTGTGTTCTGTCACTTTGCGCTTTTTTTTTTTTTTTTTTTTTTTTTTTTTTTTTTTTTTTTTTTTTTTTTTTTTTTTAGGTAAAGCCTGAATACAGTATATTGCTTTTTTACACTTGGTCCTTGTCATGCCCTCGGGCTGGTTGGTGTCTGTCCTCTCCCTCTCTCTCCGTGTTTGTGTGTTGTGGGTGTGTTTGTAGGTGTGTCCGGGGCCTGCCTTGGAGGCTGTTCCCCT
>VUQJ01029637.1:0-20415 GCA_015108635.1 Andinoacara biseriatus
GTGTGTGTGTGTGTGTGTGTGTGTGTGTGTGTATATATATATGTATATATATATATACACACACACACACACACACACGTTTGTAAATCATGGTGGAAAATAAGTATTTGGTCAATAACAAAAGTTCAACTCAATACTTTGCCAACAAAGGTTGTGTTACAGAGGTCAAAGGTTTCCTGTAAGTCTTCACCAGGTCACACTGTAGCTGCTATTTTGGCCCATTCCTCCACGCAGAGCTCCTATAGAGCAGGGATGTTTTGGGGCTGTCGCTGGGCAACACGGACTTTCAACTCCCTCCACAAATTTTCTATGGGGTTGAGGTCTGGATGTCAAGGCCACTCCAGGACCTTTGTTGCCCGAGCGGTGTGTTTGAGATTGTTGTCATGGTGGAAGACCCAGCCACGTCCCATCTTCATTGGGACTCAACTGATGGAAGGAGGTTTTGGCTTCATATGTTAAGCCCATAATTAAAAATCCGGGCTTTATAATTGACAGTGATTTTAAATTGGATAGCCAAATCGGTGCAGTAGTGAAGTCTAGCTTCTTTCACTTAAGGCAGTTGATGAGGGTAAAGTCTTTCCTTTCTAGGCAGCATCTAGAGACAGTGATACATGCCTTTATTACATCTAGGCTTGATTACTGCAACACACTCTATGTTGGAGTCAGCCAGTCTTCTCTTTCACGTCTCCATTTGGTTCAAAATGCCGCTGCACAGCTTCTGACTGGAACAGGTAAAACACAGCATATTACACCTGTCCTGGCTGCACTTCACTGGCTGACTGTGGACTTTAGAATCCATTTTAAGGTCCTTGTATTTGTTTTTAAGTCCTTAAATGGCCTTGCTCCACTTTACCTTTCTGAACTGCTTTGTCCCTACACTCCTGTCTGAGATCTCAGGTCATCCGATCAGATGCTTTTACGTATACAGAGATCTAAGCGGAAGCTCAGAGGGGACAGAGCTTTTTCCATTGTTGCTCCTAAGTTGTGGAATTAATTACCTGTGCATGTTAGACAATCCCCTACACTGTCTATTATAAAAACTCATCTATTCTCTCTGGCCTTCAACCCAGCCGTAGACATTGATCTTACCTGTTTCAATGTATCAGAGTTTTTATTTATTTTTAATTGATTGTTTTCTTTTTAATATATATTTTTATTTTTTTTAATCATTTGGTGCACAGCACTTTGCATTTGCTGTAGCTTTTTTAAAGTGTTTGATAAATAAAGCTTGATGATGATGACTTTTTAGGCATGGGGCTTTTGCTTTTAGTTTCTCTTGTTTCTATTTTTGTCCAAAATAAAAGGTAACATAACTTCAAATATATTTTACAGGACTGACACTGTGGGACTGTGATGACCTGGAAAAAGATAGAAGAGAACAAGAACAACCTAACAGTGAATTTGAGATAGTTGCATCCGAATCAATTGAGGATAAATCTTCAGCACTAAATGTTGAGGCATCCCTGAAGGCAAGTTTCTTGGGTGGACTGGTTGAGGTTGGAGGATCAGCTAAATACCTGAATGATCACAAGACGTCAAAACATCAGGCCAGAGTGACACTGAAGTACAAAACTACCACAAAGTTCCAGGAACTGTCAATGAATCACCTTGGAAGAGGTAATGTGAAGCATCCCTATGTTTTTGAGCAAGGAATAGCAACACACGTAGTCACAGGTATCCTTTATGGGGCACAAGCTTTCTTTGTGTTTGACCATGAGGTTTCTAAAGAAGAAAAGTGTCAAGACGTCCAGGGCAACTTGAAGGTGATGATCAAGAAAATCCCCTTGCTTTCCATAGAGGGGGAAGGTTCCCTGAAAATGGAAGATAAGGATAAAACAAATGTTGAGAAATTCTCCTGCAGATTTTATGGAGACTTTAACCTTCAGAAACCTCCAACAACCTTTCAGGAAGCTGTAGCAGTCTATCAAAGCCTTCCAACATTACTTGGAGCCAATGGAGAAAAGGCCGTACCAATGAAGGTCTGGCTGTTACCTCTGACCAGTTTAGATTCTCATGCTGCTAAACTCGTACGACAGATCAGTATAGGATTAATTCAAGAATCTCAGAGTGTCCTGGAGGACCTCAGTGAGCTGGAAATGAGGTGGAACGATGCACTGAGAACTTCCACTGCACAGCACTTCCCACAGATTGGCAAAAAACTGAGAAGTTTTAAAGAAATGTGTTCTGAGTTCAAGCTGGAATTTCAGCGAACTCTAGCAAATAAATTTCCATCAATCCGAGGAGGAGGAGAAGAGGAGGCTGAACTCGCTGAAATCCTGAAGAAAAGACATTCTTCACCTTTCAGCAGCAAAAACTTAACTGAGTGGATGGACTTTAAAGAGAGAGAAATCTCCATCTTAATATCTTTCACCAACATGATGAAGAACACCAAGATTGTTCCATCTCAAAATGTTCTACATGAAGAACTTCTCAGTGCAGAGCACGCCCTGTGTTTTGTTTTCACCTCACTGGGAAAGGATGAACCGTACCTCTCAGCTTTATCAAAATACTTAAAAGAAATACCCAAAACAGAACTTCAAGATTATTATATTTATGATGTAGAGAAGGAACAATGGTACCTTTCAAAGGAAGTAGCAGACGAAATGAGGAAGAAGGCCAAACTCTTCATTGATTTTGCAGAGTCCAACAAGGAGAACAAGAACATGAAGTTCCTGACAGTCGGATTAACTAATGAGACACAGGAAGGTTCCAGCATCTACCTTTATAAAGATGGATTTGCTGTCAGTGAGAACTTTGAGCCTCCTTCAAAGCCTGAAACTGTGACAGCAGCTGACATAAACCACAACAGTGTGACACTGAAGATTTCTCCACCCACATTTGGAGCAGAGAACATCACCTCCTACTCTGTTGAGTTCTGTGTCAGTGGAGAGGATGGATGGCAGCAACAGACAGAACCAAACTCTGAAGAAGTCACTGTGAGAGATCTAAAACCAAACACAGAGTACTTGTTCAGATGCAGAGCAGTGACCTCAGCAGGTGCTGGACCAGCTAATGTAATCAGTGATTCCATTAAAACTTTGCCGTGCAGCCCTCCTGGAGAACCGCAGGCTGAACCAATCTCAAGTGAGATATCGGTGAGCTGGGAGAAGCCTGCTGAGCTTGGGCAGGATGTCCAGATATTGAGCTACATCGTGGAGTTCTCAAAAATAGATGGTAGTTCAAATGTAAATAATCTTAAATGGAACCAAACAATTTCAGGAGGTGAGAAGGCCATCATTTCAGGGCTTCAGTCAGAGACACAATATGCAGTCAGGGTCAGATGTGACTGTGGTGTAGATGGAAGAAGCAAGGAAAGCATCGCTGTTAACGTCTGCACAACAAAGCGTGAGTTTGAGCGTCTTGCTGAATACCTGAAACATATCAGCAAGAAGACAAACTCAAAGCTGCCCTCAGTTTACAAGCTGCCTTTGGAAGAAGAAGATATGGACATCGATGGCTGTCAAAGGTACATGTTTGGCAAAGAAAGCATGAGGCAGAATCGTACAATAATGCTTCTTGGAGCAACCGGATCAGGAAAGTCCACTCTCATCAATGGGATGATC
Organism: Andinoacara biseriatus; assembly: GCA_015108635.1. Taxonomy (NCBI): domain Eukaryota; kingdom Metazoa; phylum Chordata; class Actinopteri; order Cichliformes; family Cichlidae; genus Andinoacara; species Andinoacara biseriatus. The sequence continues at coordinate 3,564 of VUQJ01029637.1, forward strand.
AACTACATTGTTGGTGTAGAGTGGAAGGACAGTTTCAGATTTAAATTAGTTGATGAGGATCAGTCAAGCTCGCAAGCTCACAGTCAGACATCTAAGGTCACTGTGTATGAAGTCAACCACCAGGAGGGGTTTAAAGTCCCGTTCTCCATCACCATTGTGGACACTCCAGGGTTTGGGGATACGAGGGGAGTAGCAAGAGACAAAGAGATCACGGAGCAAATCCGCAGGCTTTTCACCTCTCCCAATGGAGTCAGTGAGATTGATGCAGTGTGTTTTGTTACTCAGGCCTCTCTTGCACGACTAACAGCAACACAAAGATATGTGTTTGACTCGGTACTCTCAATCTTTGGCAAAGACGTGGCAGATAACATTGAAATGCTTGTGACTTTTGCTGATGGTCAGGAACCACCGGTTCTTGAGGCAATAAACGTCTCTGGGGTCCCATGTCCAAAAAATGAGTTAGGGCTTCCAGTTCACTTCAAGTTCAACAACTCAGCATTGTTTGCAGACAACAAATGCAACAAGGACTGCGAGGAGGCTTTAGATGAAGACGATTCCAGCTTTGACGAAATGTTTTGGAAGATGGGGGCCAAGAGTATGGAGAAGTTCTTCACTGCTTTGGGTAAAATGGAAACCAGAAGCTTGCTAATGACCAAAGAAGTTCTAAAGGAGCGAAAGCAGCTTGAAACAGCCATCGAAGGTTTGCAGCCACAAGTTAGAACTGGATTAACAAAACTTGAACAAATTAAGACGACCAAAGAAAAGATCAAAGAGTGCGAAGCCGTCATAACTTCAAACGAAAACTTTGAGATTGAAGTGGATGTTATTAAGCCAGTCCAAAAAAAGCTCACAGAGAAAGGAGCCTTCATCACCAACTGCCAGAAATGCTCAGTAACATGCCACTACCCATGTGCAATAGAAAAAGATAGTGAGAAACGTGGTTGTGCATCAATGGATAAGAACGGGATGTGTGCCGTCTGCCCTGGAAAATGTATTTGGAGCGTGCATTTCAACCAGAAATACAGTTGGGAGTATGTTCAAGTAAAAGAGAAGCAGACGGTGCAAGAGCTGAAACGCAAGTATGAAAAAGCTAATGAAGAAATGATGACTGTTCAGGAACTGATTGAGAGGCAGGAGGAGGAGATCATCCATCTTCAGGACACGATGGTGGCCCTCATGGATCAGTCAGCTCAGTGCATAACTCGTCTGCAAGAGATCAGCCTGAGGCCCAACCCTCTGACCACCCCAGAGTACATCGACATGCTGATTGAAGGCGAAAGATCAGAGGCTAAACGGGGTTACCAGGCTCGAATCAAATCTTTGGAGGCAATGAAGGAGAGGGCAAAACTTATCTCCAAGGTAGCCCGACAAGACAAACTTAAAAAAACGGAGGAGGAATTATCTGAGGAACGAAAGGATAAGGAAGAACAGAAGGGCTTAGTAAAGAAAGTTCTAAATTTCTTTCGATATTCACGCTAATTATTACAGGTCCTGTTGGTCTACAGCTATGTCAGCAGTGTTATGAGGATTTGACAGGATCGACAGCTGGACCACTGCTGCCAGATTTTTCAAACATTTAACATTTGAAAAACAAACTTAATCTTCAGAATCACTTTTTATGATCGTTACACTTGATTTCTGTTCTGGCAGTTTGATGCATTTAAGACCAACTTTGTAACAGATGTTGAAATGCTGTTAATTTTTCATCATCTGTCTGCAACTTCCAGCCTGTTGAAACTACAACATGGATATTTTTTGTTGTTGTAATTAAGTCATCTTATGTATTTGAATGCTCTGATGTGTGAGCTCAGATGTTATGACTGAGATGTGATAATAAATCATTTTCCTGCTTATGTGCTCTTGTTTCTGTCTCAAGCTGTTTAATTGTTCTGTTTTTAGCTCGTCTTGGCCTGAAGTGAAGAAGCAGTGACTCCTACAGCAGATTCTAAAGTTAAACTTCTTTTCTCCACATCATTGAACACTTTTTTTTTTATTGTGGTTCAGTTGATGTTAAGTTACACATTAGACATGTTTACACAGTAATTGGACTCAAAAAAATTGCTGGAGATATTGATGCAGATGAGATAAATTGAGGTGCATCTGACAGTGTTTCTATGGCTGGTTTAAGTTTACTGGTTAAATTTGAGATTTTTTTAAATTCCTTCTCAATACAACTTGAAATCAAATTTAGGACCAAAGTATTAGGTTGACTTCAAGAACATTTTATGTGAAGACAAAAATATCTTTATACTCCTAAATAATTTCCCAGGTTAGAACATACCTGTCAACTCTCCCGTTTTGGCCGGGACACTCCCGCATTTTACCCCTCTGTCCTGCCGTCCTCCTGTATTAGTATTTTCCCGTATTATAATCTGCTTCCAAACTGAGCCATAGTACAAATTCTGACTCGGATTAATTAAAATGTTTGAAATGGCTTCATTAAATTAACAAAAGACTCCTTATTTCCTGTGTTGTCATTTCCTGGTTTGATCAAAGATCACGCAAAACCTAAAGAATACAGTTTTTTAAATTTTCTTCCCTGTGTGCCTGAAAGCACCGAGTTGCTGTCATGTGACTTTCTGATTGGACGTGTATTTATATTTTCTATTTAGCAAGAACTTGAACATGTGTACATGATAAAGTAGCCAGTGAGTGTAGATACGTTACTGCTCATTTTCAGTGTTTACGAGGTGTGTCGTGTTCTTGTTTGGATCGTGTCCTGGGAAACCTGCTTTATTAATACAGTTTAGTTACCAATAAATGAACACTGGCAATTTCAACTGAGGGTTTAATTTATTGAATAACACTCCAAAATATTAAAGTGAATTGTTGTGTACTTGTACTGCTTTTAACTACACATTTATTTGAGCTCCAGCACTTTTTTAATATAGATTAGGTGTAATATGGAGTTCTTAATAAGACTTTCAAAATGTTCAAATGTGTCCCCAAACTAAAGATTAATAATTATAACATCTGCAAAAACAGAAATGTGAAGTTTTGTGAGTCTGAAAACATCCTGACCTTTCAGCATCAAATAAACACACAGAGGTGCAGGTTGTGTGTTTGTGACTGAAGTTTAATGGTGTTCAGGAATGTGAGTCGACATCAAAGCTGGTGGTCTCAGCGACTCCACACAGACGACAAAATAACAGGAACAGCTCTGCAGCTACACACCTACACCTGCTGATCGACTGTTTCAGTTAACGAACCTCTGCAGCGACCACACGAGCTCCAGCTGCTGCAGCCAGGCTCCGATTTTAAGGTGGAGGTTCGTGGTGGTGTTTCTCATTTTACTTTGTGTAACAACAACGTGAGGAAAAAAAGATTTGGTTCTATAAACACAGAACAAACTAAAAATCAAAACCATCGAGTCAGAATAAAATCTTTGCCGTTTCTGTGATTTTATCCTGTCATAAAGTGTTAAACACACAAAGATGAATAAAATCCTCCATTTTTACACAAATTACACAACAATCGCTTTATGATCTTCAGTCTTCGCAACCAACATCACAGGAAGTCAAACAAATGATCATCATGTCTTTGAAGTTCTGCTCATGAAAGTATGAACACAAAGTTACACACGTACTGTTCACAGTGTCTGAGCCGAGCTTAAACTCGGAGCCGAGCTTAAACTCGGAGCCGAGCTTAAACTCGGAGAAACGAATCGATCACATTGATGCTGAACACTCACAGTTTGATCTCTGAGTCTTCGTCCAGCCGCAGCGCGAGGATGTAACAGGTTAACGCTCTTTATGCTGAGCTGCTGCATTAACAACCAAATATTCATTTTAAAAACATAAAAAAATACACAAAATCTCGTTCAGTCTGCTCAGGATTCTTTATGGATCTGATCAGCTTTTCATCAATCGGCTGATTGGACGACAGGAACAAAATAATGTTTGGATTTCAGATCGACAGGAAGGAGCGGATCCATCACACGTCAGAAATCACAACAGATAAAAAGAAACAGCAGCACCAGAAAAAGAGAAATTGAGCATTTCTGAGCAGATCAGCTCTGAACTCTGCAGCAGCAGCAGCAGCTCAGTGAACCGAGGCTGAACTCAGTGACGGACGGATTCCAGCAGGTAACAGAGTTAAACTTGTGTCTTCGAACACGTTCAAACGGGTGACTGAGTGTAACATTTCGACAGCATCAATGAAACATGTGACGATTGACTGAAACAATCAGAGAGAAGCTGAAACACGTTTTCTGTGTCACAGTTTGAGCCAAAGGGAACGAATGAGAATATTTCGGATTTTTTCCTGATTGTCTTTCAGGTTTTAAACGTTGGTGGAGAAAACGTTCAGTCTGAACTCCGACAGCCGATCAGCCACATTTCATCTGAAGAATTAAAGGATTAATTAACAAAAATCAGTCTCAGACTCGACTGAGACGAAACCGGTTATATCAGAATCATTTTGGGAGTTTTTGTTTGGACGTCATCGTTAGAGGATGCTGTGGTTGATCCACTGTAACACTGATCAGCAGAAACACAAAAACAGACACAAAATGAGTAAAAAGTGAAATATGGTCCCTCAGAGGAGCTGCAGGCTGGTGGAAGCAACAGTGGAAACACACTTCATGAGATCATCATCACTAAGAAACGATAACAGCTGATCCTGGATGGACCCCCGATGTTTTCCACTCGTGGGGGTCGTGAGTTCGTAAACAAAGACAAAAGCTGCTGCGTGTTTAACACAAAGAAAAGTTTAAAAACTACTTTCTGAACCTTTTTTTTTTTAACACCTGACCTCCGTTTGAGCCTCAGGAGCTGCCTGATGTTTCCATCAGCTGCTCCGTCACACAGACGGGGTCATTCTCACGTTTGAAGCGCCGTTCCTGCTTCATGGTGTCAAAGCTAACTCAGGGAGGCTGCTGATAAAAACACATCTGATGGAGATGCTGGAATGGAGCTCCGCACTGAGCCTCTCCCTCAGTATCCCAGGTCCAGCTGGATTTTGTGCTCAAAAACGGCAATTAGCAGCATTATGCAGAAGCCCAGCAGGATGCCGGCGTTCTGGAGAAGGAAGAAGCCCCAGTGGCTGAAACCGTGATCGCCGGCATCGTTGTGCAACATCTCAGGAACCTGAAAGGAGAAAGAACAGCCTCAGGCTCACAGACCCCCTGCTGACAGCAACAATGGCTTCCAGGATGGAAGCAAATAACGGATGTTAGTGATGAACAATGTGCTGCATTGTGCAGGTTTCCATCTTTGATTTTGTTGGTCCAATCAGTGCACAGCAACATGCAGGAACTCTGCTTTAGGTACCGTCTTTATTTGATCTAATTTCGTCTATATTTCTGGTAACTTTGTGTATATTTTATGTTCTTTAAACTCTTAATGCACTCAGTGTGGTGAACATGAGGCTCAAACAGGTCCGTTTGAACTGAGTGCAGCATAGCAGCCACAAGAGGGCGCCCATGTTCAACAGGAAGAAGCAGCTGACTGACACCGACTCTCGTGTGTGTGTGTGTGTGTGTGTGTGTGTGTGTGTGTGTGTGTGTGAAGAGGCCATCTGGTCCTGAAGGTCACTGATCTCTGACAGGCGCCTCCTGTGAGACTTTAAACCTGCACAGGTGTTTCTGACTGAGCTTCTTTCCACAGAGATGACATCATCATCCTTCTTCAGAACATTAGTATCAGTTTTTATATGATTTATGGGATGTTTGTGGTCTGGTTGGGCAGAGAGCTCCTGTATTGTGTGTTGCCATCACAGTACAGTGGCTTCACTTCACAACATTTTATTAAAGCATTCCTGTTGCACACGCTCAGTCTGAAACATGATGTCAGAGTGGGTTCTGTCTTGTGATTGGTTGGAGGGGTAACGCCGACTCACCATGTCCACCAGGGCCACGTACATGAAGAGCCCGGCCGTGAGGGCGAATATCCACGTGGAGATGTTCTCGGCGTAGTGTCCGATCAGAATCCCGGTGACCATTCCCAGGTAGGCCATCATGGCCGACAGCACGTTGTAAAGAATGGCCTGACGCACCGTCATGCCGGCCTTCAGGAGCACCGCGAAGTCACCTGAGAGTCACAGCAGACGGTTATCCACACGTCACACCGAGTTTCCCGAGTCTGAATACTTCACTCAAACTCAAACAGACTAACAGATGTAAAAAAGTTTAAATAAAGGTTCGAGCTGAATCTACTCGTGGATTACAGAGACACTGAGATCAGGTGAAAAAGTCTCACCCAGCTCGTGAGGCAGCTCGTGGCAGAAAACAGCCACGGATGTGCTGAGACCGCTCGACAGACCCTCAGTGAAGGCAGCGCCTGCAAAAAGGTCCGAATATTAAAGTCAGCAGGAGGCAAACATCTGCATAAAAATACGTTTCACATATTTCAGTTCAGCTCACGTTTGGTAACTTTAATCCTCCTACTCCACACCTCAGCTATGTTCACTGCACTTTCCTGACCCATTTAATCTTTCTGCTTCCTCCACTGTGATCAGTTTCAACCACATTTAAATTAAATTATCGATAAGTTCAAACTCACCAACTGCAACACCGACATCATTCCTCCCAAAGAGACCTTTAGTGTTACTGGCAAATATAACTTTGTGGTTAATCAGAGGGATTCTTTATAAGAGGAAACACAGTTGCTTCCAATTCTGATCCAAATCACCCATCAAACTTTGGACCAATCTCTGCCCCTCCTTTTTTCTCTAAAGTTGGTCACTACTGTTCTAAATCAGCTCCTCTGACCTGCGGCGTTCCACAGGGATTCATTTTGGGGCCCGTTCTGTTTTCACTGTATGTGGGTCACAAAGCCAGTGGTATACAGATGACGCCCACTTCCACCTTCCTCTGAAATCAGACACTGACTGGTTCCTTTAATGTTCCTTAAAATTTAAAACTTAGATTTGGCAGAATTTGGCCAAAAATCTGTTTAACCTCCTCAATGTGATGCAGCTCAAATCAACACTATTAATCAGCTGATTAATAAATATGTTCAGTCTCACAGTGTTTGGTGTCGTTACATCAGTGAAGATGCTGTTTCTGACCACAGATTTCTTCATTAAACACACGCTTCTCTATTCATGTCACATTATGTTGGGTGGAGGAGAAGGTGGGGGTCTTAGTGCTCTCGGTGAGTTTGGTAAACGTGGTGTTTTCAGTGCAGTTGGTGACAGAATAAATCCTGACTGCATTTCAAACATGGTTTTAAACGTGTCCCATTTTTACCAGCTGACAGAAGTTAAACAGAAGTGCCGCCGGTCTGAGCAAATATACATTCATAACCAGCAAACGAGTCCTGCAGCCAAATATTTGGCTTTTTCTGATTGAATGGTCACTTCCTGAAACCAAACAGAACCATATGTAGTCACATTAAACAAACCATGCTGAGCTGACTTCTGATTGGTCAGAAACTGGTTTGTTTGTTGCTGACTGAAGAGGAAGTGATGTTTCACATCAGAGTCAGATTGTGACCCTTCTGCTCACCGATCGCGAGGCCGTCACTGAAGTTGTGCAGTCCGTCTCCCATGATGACCATCCAGGCGAGCGTGGCCACGCCCGCCTGCTGGAAGTGCTGCTCCGAGTAGGAGTGGGAGTGGCTGTGCGGGTGGTGGTTCTGCGAGTGGTGGTGGTGCAGGATGTGGTGGTAGTCGTGGTGGTGGTGGTGCATGCTGTCCGTCTGGCCCACCGTGTCGTGGAAGTGGGAGTGGCACTTGTTCTCGCAGTCCTCGTCGGTGTAGCCGGCGGCGGCCCCCGACGCTCGGCCGTACGCCTGCGGCGAAACGACCGACACCTGCGGCGCCAGCATCACCTGCTCCTCCTCCGCCACGCTGCTGCCGTGCAGGCTGCTCGAGTGGTCGCCAAACGTGCTGGCGCCGTTAGTCTCCACATCTGGACGCAGAAAACAGACCATCTCTGGTCATCTGAGCTTCACTTGGAGACAAATCCTCAGACCTTCGTGTTGTCTCTCACCTTCACTCGGCTTCATGCTGTTCTCCTCCAGAGTCGGCTGCTTCTCCGGATCCGCCTTCTCGCTCTGATCCCACTTCTTCTGGACCTGCGGAGGTGACGGATGTTCACAGGAACTCAAACTTTGGCCCCAAATGTGTAAAAATACTTTATGAATGAACATTTAAACACGTTACTAAATATAGAATTTCTAGATAAATATTTTTATCACAGATGTTTGTTAAAGTAAAATTATCGGTCTCAGAACAAACTAAATATTTTCTGCAGCTTCAAAGCTTTTTAAATGAACTGTCTCACACGCCTGTTGAGCTGTCGTGTTCAGAGATACGTACAAGATCTGAACAGATTCGTTACTTTTGAGCTTGGTCACAAATCTTTCTCTTGACTGTTTGCTAACGAGGCTAACGGGAGCTAACGTGTAGCTTGGAGGGCCGTATGTCACATGATGTTCTCCCAGTGTGCAGGAAACACCGTGTCCTCTCTGCTTGGATAAATCTGTCACTTTAACACACATGCGCTCGGTTCAAAGGTCATCCTGTCTGCCTTTTCAGAACAGGAAGTGTCATTCTGACCGCTTCATCCGTCTCTGACCTTCTGTTTTTTCTCCTTGTACATTTTTCCCAGTGTCAGGAAGTGCTCGATGAGAAACATGAAGTAGACTCCGCTCAGAGCCGTCAGGCCCTTCCACACCCCGTCCAGGTTTTCCTCTCGCTCGTCGTGGAGGTGGTGCTCCATCAGCTCCATCTCTGCATCGTCGTGGTGGTGATGGTGGCCTCCCTGAGACTGATCACACAACATTAGCTTAGCATAAATACCTCAATGTACAGTACAGGAACGTGCGTGCTGAAAGCTGAAAGTACTCATACATGTGGAGAAAATGTGAAGCTGCTACCAGCAGCTCATCAGCAAAGCTTAGCATAAATCATGTTTAGTCAGTCGGATCCACCAGGTCACCGACTGCAACACTTAAAGCAGGAAACGCAGCGTAAAAACTGCACACGAGCAGCACGCGTGTCGGGCGGCCGTGCTCGGCGTGGACTCACGTGAGGGATGAGGTGCAGGAAGGCGTCGCCGCTCAGCGTGCCCACGGCCAGCGCCACCAGGAAGCTGAGGAGGAACTTGAAGAAGACTCTGTTCATGAGGGGGATGAGGACGACGCCGAGCAGAGAGAGCAGACTGATGATGGTGATGGAGACGAACCCGCCGACCCACGCTGCAACACAAACGGGTCAGAAACATCACCACAGAGCCTGAGACATGGTTCTGGTTCATACTGATGATATAACTGCACACGGTGCCTTCACGGTGTAACCGCAGCAGCTTCAGGCAGCGACTCACTGCCAGCCTGCAGCGATCGCGCCTCCGTTTCACCTTTTCTGAGAACCTCAGAGTAACGCAGCACGAAGGCGCCCTCTGCAGTCACGCTGCCGTCTGCCTGCAGAGAGGCTGTTGTTGATGGAGGCGTGTGTGAAGCCTGCAGCAGTGACAGCAGTGCAGAAAATATGTGGTGCAGCCGGTCTGTGCTGCTGATCTGCGGTCTTTCACTGTTCATCATCCAGAACTAAAACTATCACTGCGCTCCTTTATCGGTCCAGTCAAATGTTTTAGATCACACACAAACTCATAACCAGGCTTCTTTATTCCAGACTGTGTCTGATCCGCAGACTGTGGCCTCATTCAGAGGCACCTGAACGCCTCCCTCAGCTGTTTCTGGGTCAAACCAGAAAACACATGCCTGAGAGTGTGTGTGTGTGTGTGTGTGTTACATTATTGTTACAGCGTGGCTGAAAAGGAACGGTGTAATCCTGAGAGCCTGACTTCCTCCCGGCTGTTGTCGTGTGATCGGCTCCCTCAGAGTCGCTCTTAATGATCTTTGTTACAGTAACACATGAGGTCACCACGGCGACCCATCAGAGACCTGCTGGCTGTGCAGCAGGAACCTGTTTAATTATGGCAGCAAATGTCTTCAGATCACATTTAATTTGGTTTGAGTGACGCCCTGAATGAAGCATCCAATCAGCTCAGTGTCTGCGGGACCCCCCCACACACACACACACACCTGCACACACTGTTCAGGTTAAACTCACCTGTGGTGATGTTCTTGCTGCTCTCCCCGCCCGTGTGCTGGCCGTGGTTATGGTCTGAGTGGTTGTGGTCTCCATGGTGACCGTGAGCATGCTTATGATGTTTATGTTCTGAAAACAGAAAAAAACAGTCAGGAGGGCGTGACCCCGCCGTGACCCCACCGTGACCCCGCCGTGACCGGCTGCTTGACTGATCAATCAGCTGTCGCAGACGTTTTCCTGCTTCACCAACGACAGAAGATGCTGATGAGGAGACTCGTTCCCACCTCTGTGTGTCGACGCGTCTCCATGAAGGATGCACGCCCCCCCGTCGATCTGGTTGAGGAGGGCGGGGCAGAGGAAGCTGAAGTCTCCGAGGGTGATGCCCGCCTCCTGAGACATCCCGTAAGAGGAGAGGATGGAGGAGGCGTTCAGGCACTGTAGGAGAAAAAAGGGTTGGCTAAAACAGCTTGAATAAGCCTGATTTGATCCACATTTGCACGAGTAGAAATGTGAGCTGCCAGTGACATCAGCTGATCTGCAGCTGAGCCAGAAACAGTGTCGTACCTCTGAACTGTTCAGGCTGCGGTCGTGGTGATGATCCAGGTCGTGGTCGTGGTGATGATCCAGGTCGTGGTCGTGGTGATGATCCAGGTCGTGGTCGTGGTGATGATCCTGGTCGTGGTCGTGATCATTGCTGAGATCACCCCCCCGGCTGACTGCAGTCGTCTGAGCCTGGCTCCCGGTCACGGGTGCGGCAGCAGTGGCTCTGATGGTTTCACCCCCTGAAAGTTGGTCCTGGCTCCCATTGTGAGCTTTCAGCACCAGCTGAGCGCTGTAAGTCACCGTGGTGCTGACCTCCTGAGCCGCCACCGCCGCTGTGGTTTTCTTGTCATAGAGGTTTAGAAAACTCTCTGGATCCTCACGTTTCTTCCCCGGTGCCCCGCCCTGGCTGTCGGGGGTCTCTGGAAACTTCCCGAGCTGTGAAAGGTCGCTGTGGGGGTGTTTCTGGTGCCAGTCGTTATGGTGATGGCCTTTGTGGTGGTGTTGGTGGTGATGGTGGTGGTGTCCAGGCTGCTCGTGATGCTGCACCGTCACGGTCCTGATGCGATCCAGTCCGACGCTCTGAAGGAGACGCTTTAACCCAGCCAGAGAGATGGTGCCGTTTTCTCCATATCTGTGTGATTTCATAAAACACGACAATTAAACATGCAGCAGTAACGAGGTGCCTGCAAGAGCTTTTTATATCCCAGTTCGTGTAAATTAGGGCGAAAGAAAGCGTAAGTAATACTGCAGGCCTGCAGGGGGCGACTCTGCTGCTGACAGAACAGAACAGCCCCCAGCTCAGTAAACAGTTTTTGGTCTCACTGGTTTCAGGTTACAATGAAAACACATCACGATGGTGGCGGCGAAACGCTCAGCGCCAGGCCTCAGGTGACAGGTGATATGACTGTGGCTCACGGAGTCACACACATCAGCCTAAAGCGGCTGAAGCTCCAGCTTCACACATTAGCCTTCATCAGGGTGAAGCAGATCAATAATCCTCATACTGCTTCAGCCTCTTTACACTTTGCTCCTCTCCATCCTCCATGGAAGCAGGTGAAGCTGGGAGCTCACCTGTTGAACAGGGCCTCCAGATGCTGCCTCCGGCTCTGCTCGGCTCGCTGCACGTCGACGACAGACGACAGTAAACGCGCCGCGCTGTTCGCCTCCATCGTGGACGGGCTGCAGTCGGTACCGGCACCGAACGAGCCGTCACTCACAGCCAAGAGAAACATCAACGCCAGAACAGCTGAGCTCATCTCCTCGTTCATGGTCTCTGGAAGAAAAAAAAAAAGACCTTAAATATGTTAAATCATCGTTTTAGACGCGTTATCACCTCAAAGTTTTTTAATCATGTATGAAGAGCAGCTTTGATTCACTGAGTAACCCTGGTGTATCTTATTGTGGGTACTTGTGCAGTTTGAAACCATCTGGTTTTAGCCCCTCCCCCTTCAAGCCAAAATTCTTCTGATTGGTTGTCTCTTGTACACAGGAGAGTTATACACTGGGTGGGCGGGGCTACCGTTTCTGCAATGCCCATATAAAGATATCCCCTCTTAATGACATCACACAGATCCAAAAGAAGAAAAAACTCTGTGAAGCTGAGCGTTTAGAGTGCTCTGACAAACTGAAACATTAATAATTAGAAAAATGCACCAATGGAGCAGGATAGCAATATGAGGAAAAATAAGGAAAACAATAAGTCAACTTCAAATTTACATCATTTCAGACACAAAAGTTTCTCCAGAAGTTAAAATCTGCTTGGTACAAAGATGGGGGTGAAATATTCTGATGATTAATGATGAAAAATCATTGGAGCAGCATAAGAGACAAAGTAATTCAGCTGAGGACAGCAAGGTTCTGGTACTCTTTGCTGACATCATTTCCCACCAATAAGGTTCAGTTCCTGCCGGCTTTAACTCACGCTTGTGCAGATTTTGTGGATCTGCATCAAATGGCACATTTTTATCCTGCTAACCATTTTATTCCAAATTTGTACCCCGCCTCTCGCCCTATTGCAGCTGGGATAGGCTCCAGCCCCCCGCGACCCTGAAAAGGATAAGCGGAAGCGAATGGATGGATGGAACATTGACACACAGCAGATTTACAGCAGATTTGAACATTCATGGCAGCGCTGCTGACTGTCGCTGTGGCGACACATGCTGAGTAATTTCCTAAAGCCCGAAGCTGACGACACCTTCAAATACAGTCAAACTTTCCCAGCATCATTAGTCTTGTGTGGACTGTTTAACTGTTTAAAGGACTCGTCTCAGCTCCAGCGTGAATAAAAACGGTGACTCTGCCTGTTCTGAGGAAGGAAGTGAAACAGTTTCTGAGAAAGAGGTAATTTTACGTCCTCTCTGTTGTTCATCGTCTCCTCTCCTCAGGATTAAACATGTTCTAATTCAAACTCAGGAACAGATGTTTGTGACAGTTACCGGGAATCTGTTACACAATGGAAACATGATTACAGAGCAGGTGTTCATTCAGGATCTAGATTATTATTAAAACACCTTTTATTCAATAATCGCATTATTTATACTGACAGATGAGATCACAGTGATCATGTGAGCCGAACTAACAGCAGATTATAACCAAGTAATTCACACTCAGCTGAGAGTAATCGTCCTCAGGCAGGAAGGAAAAAGCTAAAATTAGAGATTTCCTCAACAGATTTTAGCGTCCTGTTCGTCCAAGTGAGCGGACGCAGGTTTGAAATGTGAGGAAGTTAGCTTCAAATAAGAGCGATCGTGTTAATATTCATGGATATGTTTGATTTTGCACACAGCTGCTCACCTCTTCCGTGTTAAACGGTGATTTGGCCGCTTAGCCGCCCTGCTAGCCGCGGGTAGTTCGTTAAATGTCTCGGAGGATGCTGACAGACGGCATCTGCCAGGTGACCGCGGGCCGGGCTCGGGCCTTGTGCTGCCGAGGCTCGGCCGCTCAGACGGAGCTAATAAAACATATCACACCCACCTCCGTGGGTACGGCCAGCCACGCGTGGCTGCATTTGACCCGAAACACGCACACACACTGGAAGTAAACAGTAACACGTTGGGTTTGTGCGCTCCGCACCAGCCATGTGCCGTGTGCACAAAGACGACAACCCGGAAACTCGGCGGCGTGCGGTGCGGGCACGCTGCGTCTCCGGGCGGCCGCAGAGAAGCGTTAAACCGGCCTTTAAATGACCGAAAGTACTTACAGAGAACCCGTGAGCTGCGTTTACCCTCCGCGGGGGATGAATCACCGCTTCACGTCCGCTTCTGTCCGGTAACGACGGCTGATGGAGGTGCTGCCTTCACGGGCTGCCGAAAATCTGAGCACTCCGCGAACAGAGCAGAAGGAGGGAAAAGAAAGCTGATTAGCATAACGAGAACTCTACCGCCCCAAAACACACACGCACGATTTTTTCATTTGAATGCAATGTGTTACAAAAAGTAATGCAGGCAAAAAGACAAGCTCTGGCCTCGTTTTTACCTCAAGATAAATATGATCAGTAGCCAGACGGATGCAGCCACACACTGATTGCTTGTAAAAAATACAAAATATATGCCTACATTACAATTTTAAACAATGACGTACAAAAATGAAATGAAGACACAAAAAATCACCAAATCACAACAAACAGTCACCTCAAGCTGCTTCATATTGTAGGTAGAGACCCTGCAATAATACAGAGAAATCCCAACAGTCAAAACGACCCCCTATGAGCAGCACTTGGCGACAGTGGGAAGGAAAAACTCCCTTTTAACAGGAAGAACCAGGCTCAGGGAGGGGCAGTCATCTGCTGAGACCGGTTGGGGCTGAGGGGAGAGAGAGAGGACAAAAACATGCCGTGGAAGAGAGCCAGAGATTAATAATCACTAATATGAGCTAATCCTAGCACACTGCAGGAATAAACAGATACCTGCTGCTATACTTATAATTCAACCTAATACAACTAAACCAAGTTTTTGAACCTCTCTTCTTTATTTTAAGCCATATTATTGGTCAGATAATTGCATTAAAAATACAAACAGCAGGATAAGAATGAATGAAGTTTGGGAGCCAGGCTCTAATGGAGGAACTGCAGTTTTTGGTACTTCAGCTTCACCCCTCAGTGGAGCGGGGGCTTCCACTCTGTTGATGACACACACCAATGAAAATTTAACTTCTCACAGCTGAACTTCTTGCATTCTCACCTGTGCATGAAAAGGCACGTGGAGCATATTCAGAATACAGAGTATAAAACATGTTTCCAGCCACAGTTCTGAGGTATCTAAAGCTTCCTGCATGGATAGCACAGAGTGATCCAGAGTTTAGGGACTCACTTTGATCCCAGAAGCAGGATTTTGGCACACTTTTATTAGCAGCTGATCAGAGATCTGTAATCCTTGGCTTCCTGAAGGACACAGCAGATCTGCTCTGCTGCACTGAGAGCAGCCCGCCTGGTTTAAAGTCTGTTTGCCTTTTAATGTACACACTGATTCATAAATCCTTCATGAGGCCTTCCACAGCTCTGCACCGTCTGTGAGGAAGGCTTTTATGCCTTTATGGCTCTGATGGTTGAATTTTATTGCACATTTCATTTTAATTGGCATTTTATTGTTTTATGGTAATTGTTTTATTACTTTAACTCTCCATCTCGTCCTCTTTACCGGATCTATTATTCGAGTAAAGCTTCTGAAATGGGTTTCACTGAAGCTTTGCTGCCTGCAGGACTCTGCATCAGGACCAGGCTGAGTCAGCACCACCGTTTCATGCTCGATGGAAGAGGATGCAGCTTTGCTGTGCTTCATCACTAAACGTGCTCGTGTAGCTGAGATTAAATAATTAAAATATTTCCTCTTTGGCTTCTGAACCACAGTGAATTTGATATTTATGTTTACTTCCTGTTGATTTCTTGTTCTATTATAATAATTTAGTACTTTTAGCTCACAAACCTGCATGTGGCTTTGACAGAAGACCAGATGAATATGGAAATATGAACAGTGGGTGGTTCTTCCATTCTCCACCTGCTCACATAAGAAAATAAGATCCTAGCTTACAGACCCTGTAGGTGTCTTATCCTCCTGTTATTGACTCTGACATCCAGCGTGGAAGCAACACCTCGGGAGCTTTGGTCCTCTGAGGCGAGAGGTCTGTAGGACTCTGTGTACATTTGTTAAAGTGGAAATTATCCACAGAGATGAAAACTTCTTTTTATTTAGTTTCAGGGTGTAAACATGTTTATTTCTGCTGTAAAGTTTAACAGGTGTGTCTGTGGGCCTCAATGGCCGTTTGAGGAACTGCAGTTTTAGGTAGTTTATGTGGTAGTTAAAGGTTTCACGTCTGTTTTGAAGATTTTATTGTTTGGAGGTTGAAAACAAACAAAAGGTTTTGGTATTTTGGAGGTTTGAAAGAGCATTATTCCCTTTGGGAGATTTGCCGAAACTATACATATTCATGAAATCCTAGTTCCGTCCCACAGAAGCACAGGATTTTTCCTAGCAGCACTTGAATGCCTCAGAGGGGACCTGCAGCAGTCTGGAGGAGGACAGCAGCACGTGACTGAGCTTTAGCCTCACGTGACGCCACTGTCCTGTCCAGGTCTGTGAGCAGGAGGGACGAAGAAGAGGATCAGCGAGGAAGAGTCCTCATGATGAGTCCTGTGAGGTTTCACAGTGTAAACATTATAAGCCAAACCGGCGAGGACATAATTCATTATGTCTAGATTCAGTTTAAAAATAATATTCACATGATGGGTGGTGACACACACACCCACACACACACACACACACAAAGCACAGACTCCATATGGAAGCAGAACACTGAAAGAAGCACAAACATGTGTCTGATGGATGGATGATGGATGATGATGATGATGGTGGATGGATGATGGATGGATGGATGGATAATGATGGATGGTGGATGGATGGATGATGGATGGATCCAGGCAAAATAAAAAGATGGTGGCGCCCTGCTCGGCAGCGGCCACTCCAGCTCCCGATAGTGATGTGCGTTTTTTGTTAAATGTGTCGTTAAATGTGTCGTCTGAACCGTCTCAGTCGTGTACAAGAAGAGTATACAATAGAAGCGTACTACTCGGACTAAAAAACTCCAACCTTTTGTAGTGTCTGAAATGCCTATGTGAAACTGCATGTTGGTTGTTTGTCTGTTAACACATAGGAACATTCCAACAAGAGGCCCTCTCAGTTTCAGGAGCCTATCTCCCTTGTTTATCTTGACCATTTAAGGAAAGTTGTAAAACTGAGGATTCTCTGAGTCCCTCCAAAACTGGCAGAAACCAGTTTAGGTGTGACAACTTGGGTACCAGATGTTAAAGCCTATATAAGGC
>VUQJ01029640.1:0-13899 GCA_015108635.1 Andinoacara biseriatus
GATTGCTGTTTTCTTGAGATAACGAGATAAATAACTTTCATATCAGCCTTCATCATTTAAGGAGACGGCTGCCTTGACTGCAGCTCAGCCCTGCTGACGGCACCTCTCGTGCATCATTCGGTAACCATGAAGACGGCCTGGTCCTCTCAGCGGGTCACAGATGAAGTTGACTATATCAGCAGGATGTGGTGTTCATGAATAATAAATGTTAAACATTAGGGATCTTGAATGTGTCCCCAGAAGGTCATGTGACGAGCGGAAGTCAGCAAGGGGGTTGTTGTTGTTTTGGTTTTGACAATAAAGGACATGATCGTCAGCACACGGAGGTCTACGGTTATTTGTTGAGCTAAAGAACAAGATGGTGTAAATGCCTATTGAGCTGCAGGTTCTCCGCAATCTGACATTTTCAGCTTGAGTCCGTTCTTGGAAAGGTTTTAAGAACACTGAGAAACTGATCATGAGAATTCAATAAAAGATAATCATCTTGTGATCTCGAGAAAACCATCAGTAAATTGACTCGTTATAACAAAGTTTGCTTTCTCGAGATAACACATTATTTATCTCGTTATCTCGGGAAAACGGTAATCATTACTCCCTGATAACGAGATAAATAAAGCGTTATCACGAGAAAACCATCAGAAAAAAAGTTTATAGGTACCATGGCCACTCTCGGCTTCCGTAACTGTGGAATATATAGTAGCGAGGAAATTTCATGACCGGTCATGTTGCACAGGTGGCATCCTATCATGGTACCACACTGGAATTCACTGAGCTCCTGAGAGCTCCCATTCTGTCACAAATTCTTGTAGTCTGCATGCCTAGATGCTTGGTTTCATACACCTGTGGCCAAACTGAATTCAGTGATTTGGATGGGTGACTGAATACTTTTGGCAATATAGTGTATAATCCATACTGTAGGATGTTGTTGATTTGGATCCATATGGTCATATGCATGATATTATTGGTCTGCCAGTCTATACCACTTTGGGTCAGACTGAACTATGCCAGCAGCTTTAAACCAGACCGCCACCACACTCAGAGGATGAAATTCATGAATGGTGACTGCACTTACATATTTCTTCAAACATTTGTGTCTGTTACTTTACAAATTCTTTGATGAAGAAATGGATATTTAAAAGTCTATGATACTGCTGAACTTCTCTGAAATAAACCTAAGCTAATTTAGTCTCCTTGAAAAAGTGACTCACCAGAGGATCACCTCTAACTCCTAGCTCAGGCTCATTTTATGTCTTCCTGTGAAATGTCTTTGTGCTAGAAATGACCATGGCATCGCACAGAGAAAATGCCTCTTAGGCAGCACATTTTAATAACGTCTGTTGTGCAAATCTTATAGTCTGCCAATGGCCCATTAACCAAAAAATATTGCTAAATACAGTATTCTGTCAAACTCTTGAGCTACTCATAATTTCTTTATAGTTTGCCAGGAAATTGAGAAATAGGTGCAGCGATTTATTGAAATGTGCAAACATACATGGAAATTCAATATACAAGGCAAAAGCAGAGTTTGTACATTCTAATGAACTTGAAAGTTAATATAACCACTGTACCTTTATTCTTCAACAAACTGAGCTCTCTCAGGCAGCTTTCTTGTCATTTATTTAAGTAGTCTTCAGAAACAGTTCTCCTGGGTTCTTGAAGGACATTCAACACTCTTCTTTGGATGTTGGCTGCCTTCTGATCTCTGTCAAGATGATCCCACACTGCTTCAGTAATGTTGAGGTCTGGGCTCTGGGGAGGCCAATCTATGACTGACAGTGTTCCATTCTTTGCAATACCATCTTTTCAGATTGCATTGCATAGATGATCAAAACCTGATGGCACATTTGTGCATTCATAATTCCATCAGTTTTTACAAGATCCCCAACATTACTTACTGAAATGCAGCTCCAAACCATTACAGGGTCATGGCTCATGCTGGTGTGTGAGGTTCTGTGGGAGCTTGGGTTGGGCTGGTTTTACACTTCTTGGGCAGAGCCTCGCCTGTCACACCTGAATTCCTTCCGCTTATCAAGGATCCAGTATTTGAGGACCAGTGGAGACCTTCACTCCTTGCCTACCTATTCGTGGTAGTTAGGTCACTAACATTGGAAACTATTTTGTGCATTTTGGATTTTTGTACTTTATGCTGGATGGAGGAGCAGTGGCTTTACTTTGAACCCCTTCCGAAGGGCTGCACACCTCACCCTATCTCTAAGATAGAGGCCAGCCACCATTCGGAGGAAGCTTATTTCTGGCGCTTGTAATAGCAACCTGATGAAGCCAACAGGACCATATCATCTGCAAAAAGCAGAGATGACATTCTGAGGCCACCAAGGTGGAAACCTTCCACCATTTGGCTATGCCCTGAAATTCTGTCTATAAAAATATGAACAGAATCGGTGACAAAGGGCAGCCCTGTTGGAGTCCAACACCCACTGGAAATGAGTCAAATTTATTGCCAGTATTGGTTGTACAGGGACTGAATGGCTCACAGCAATGGGCCAGACACCCCATACTCCTGCCGCACCCCCCACAGGATACCCTGAGGGAGGCAATCAAATGCCTTCTCCAAGTCCACAAAACACATATAGACTGGATGGGCAAACTCACACACATACTCGAATATCCTCAAGAGGATGACGAGCTGGTCCAGCGTTCAGCGCATTGTTCCTCTTGAACCTGAGGTTTGACTAAAGATGGACCTTCCTTTCCAGCACCCTGACATAGACCTTACCAGGGAGGCTGAGAAGTGTGATTCCTCTGAAAGTTGAAGTACACCCTCCGGTCTCCCGTCCTAAAGATGGGGACCACCACCCCCAGTCTGCCAATCCAGTGGCACTATCCCAGATCTCCATGTGATGTTGCAGAGGCATGCTAACCAAGACAGTCCTCCAGGGCCTTCAGGAACTCTTAAACACCAAGGAGTTGTTTAACCACCTCAGTGACCTCACCCCCAATGATGGGCCTATCCCCAGGCATGTCGGTGGGATTAAAGAGGTCCTTGAAGTATTCCTTCCACCACCTGACTATTGCCTCAGTTGAAGTCAGCAGCACCCAACCTGCACTATAAACCGTGTAAATAGAACACCACTTTCCCCTCTTGAGTCACCAGATGGTTTGCCATAATTGCTTCGAGGCCGAAAGTCATTTTCCATGGCCTCATCGAACTCCTCCCACACCCAAGTTTTTGCTTCGGCCACACCACCACAGGCACCAACAACCTTGCAGCCACAACTCTGAGCAGCAGCCTCAACAATGGATGTGTGGAGCATAGGTCATTCAGATGTATGTCCTCAGCCTCCCTCAGAATGTTGTCAAAGTTCTGCTGGAGGTGGGAATTAAAGATCTTGCGGACTGGGCCCTCTGCCATGCATTCCCAGCACACCCCCACAATACATTTTGGTGCGCCAGGTCTGTCCAGCAACTGTTCAAATGATGAAGATTTGAACCAAAAATTTGGAATTATCACTACATCAGACCTGTTGCCACTGATTTTCAGTCTAGTTCTTGTGTAATTTGGCATACCTCAGCCTTTTCTCCCAGTTTGCCTTCCTTAAAAATGGCTTCTTGACAGCCACCCTTCCACTGAGACCATTTGAGATGACCATGATGAGGCTTCAGTGAACAGTAGGTGGATCAAGTGAAGGGTCAAATGCATCTCTCAGGTCTTTGCTGGGGTTTTTCCTAATTCTTAAGGACATGACTTTCAGATACTGTTCATCTGCTGTAGATTCACTTAAAAAATGGCAACAAATGTGTTTTTGTGACAGGCTGTTAGTAACAAAGTGGGCTTTTCCATGTCCTTTATATGTAGGCCTACACATTACAAACACATAACACATACAACCAATGGTTTATAGGTTAATGTTATCTGGTTTAACTGAGGGATGGCTCAAGATTTTTACACAGTACTGTATATACAAATTTAAACAAACTCCCTTCTTTGAGCATCTTGGGTGAGTCAGTGACCGAAAGAGGAAGGGAGGATGCAAGGATGTGAGTAACAGTGTATCACAGTCACATGTATGTCAGCATTCTGTCATGCATATATGAGGGGACCACATAATATGTATAAATATGCATATGAATCTATGTGAATACACATTTTGTACTATGTATATATCTGGGAGTATTCCGTTTGCACTGAAAAGAAAGGAAACCAAAAAGATGGGAAGTTAAATTCATTCAAGACCACAGCAGGCTGAGAATGGCAGTAATCTGACAAGATTTGTAAAAGAACAAAAACTTCTGCAGTAGGTTTTCAGACTCATGCTGTGTGCTACTATGACTCACAGACTCCATTCTCCCCAGTACTCCCTTATTTTCTTTTCTCATCTTTGAGAGGAGATGGGGTTAAAAAAAATTGTAATGATGTGAGGAGGGGGGAAAGACTCTTTATTGAATCTGAATTAGATTAAAGATGTGTTATATAAAGCTGTAGGTCAAGTTTCTTTATCTGTTTATTCACTGTAAGGTTTAGGATTTACTGTGCTGGGGAGAAGGTTGCCAACACACATTCAAACAAACGAGACAGTGGCGAAGCAGTCATGAGGTATGAGTCATGCTGATTTAATTTATCGTTCCTCTTATCTGCTTTTTCTTTTAAATTTTGCTGCTCTGCACTATGGGCTCTTTTCTTCACGTGGGATGTTACTTAATGAAATTATTAAATAAGTACACAGTAATAGAATGGGAGGAAAGCAGATCAAGTTTGAAGGTGAGGAAAGAACAGAAAAGAACTAGGTTGCTGTGGAGCTCGGGAGGTTGTTTGAGTCTTTGGAATTTCCCCCTGTGGGTGCTTCATTTGGTTTATTATTCAGTTCTCTGGGGGCTCAGTGTGAAAATCCGCTCTGGCTACAACTGCAGGTTCACATAAACCCTTCCAAGGTCATGCTGGAACACTAAATACTGCAAGCTGGATTTAGGAAAATGATGCTGTTTTACTCTTTGAAAGCACTTACTTACTTTCTCCAGTGTATCCACCCTTTTACTTTCTTGTGTTTCTCAAAGGATATGTGAAAAAGTGACATATTCAATAGTAGTTCTCATGAAAGGCACAAAAGATAAAACTTCAAAGAAAATTCTACAAAATCCTCAATAGAACTGATTTATACAGATACTGTGGCAAGTGAATGAGGGCAGCTTTTATTTCCTTTTGATTGTATTCTGGCCCAGGTATCAGCTAACCTTTGTTTTTGCAGAGACTTCAGATGCATTAGAAGCTTGAGTGTCACCTGGTTTCCTAACACTATGTCAGGTTTCTTTATTCATTATAGCTCATCCTACTCACTGTGTTGGAATTCGATCATGGTTGTGTGAGTTCATTAGCAAGTCAGATCACTTATAGTATCACTTGTAGCATTTTTTTTCATTGTACTTATTCTGATCAAGAAATTTCTTAACCCTCTGTTTTGGTTGTAGTTGTTGTGTCCTGCATTCAGTTTAGTTTAAATGGGAGGGTTGGCACAGTCTGTTTATTTTGGGCACAGCTGACCACAGTCTTGCAAACTATGCAGCAAGTGCTGGGCATTATCCCTTTCATGGGCAAACCAAAAGTATTTTGTTGCATACTTATAAAGTGTA
The DNA here is from genome assembly GCA_015108635.1 of Andinoacara biseriatus. Classification (NCBI taxonomy): domain Eukaryota; kingdom Metazoa; phylum Chordata; class Actinopteri; order Cichliformes; family Cichlidae; genus Andinoacara; species Andinoacara biseriatus. The sequence continues at coordinate 5,584 of VUQJ01029640.1, forward strand.
AGTATGCATCATCGCCAAAAATATTTTAGCCTTTAGTTTTTATTTGTACTTCTACATATACAGTATATTTTTAATGCTGAAAGAAGCATGTGCTTTTTTGGACAGCTTGTCCATTGCTGCTTTCTGTTATTTTTTATGAGCTCTGGTTTGTGTGGTCTCTGTAGCTCCGTTATCTGCTCAGAACGCTAATACATGTTTACACTGCAAAACACATTTCCTTGGAGACAGAAAAAACATTGTAGGCCAACAAGTGAGTGAGTGAGTGAGTGAGTGAGTGAGTGAGTGAGTGAGTGAGTGAGCGAGAAGGAACAGGAAACAAAGACTGGGGTGATGTTGAAGTGGGCAGGGTCAGAGAAGACCAGCTTTCATTGGACAGAGAGGCATGAGTATAAGTTCCCTACTTCCCACTGCCAGCGTCACTTTCTAGACAAGCCAGCAGTGAGTCTCCACATCTCATTTTTCACTTCATTCACTGCCTTGCCTTAACTTCTCCAACATGAATTCAAGACCTTCTCGGATGTCCTTCACCCGCTCTACCCCAGTGTACCGCGCTAACAGCATGTATGCTGGTAGTTCTGGTGGACAGGGTCTTCGCATCGCCTCTGCCTCCGCATCTTCCCTGCGTTCTGGGCCTCCACTTGCATCTTCTTCAACTGCCTTTAAGCTGAGCAGTGGAATGGGTGGAGGTGTGGGCTCTGGTTTTGGTGGTGCCGGTGCATCCGTGACAGCCAGCAGTGGTACCAGTTCTTCAATCCTGGGTAATGAGAAGGGAGCCATGCAGAATCTGAATGACCGCCTGGCCAATTACCTGGACACAGTGAGGAGCCTGGAAAAGGCCAACAGGGAACTGGAGCAGAATATTAGGGCAGTACTGGAGAAAGGAGGGCCTGACATGACAGACTACAGCAAGTATGAGCCCATCATAAATGACTTACGCAAACAGGTAAGAAATGAGATCAAATGAAAAGGTGTTTGATAAGACAAAGACTGAAAAAGATGAATGATGTTTTAGAAATACTTGAACTGGCCTCTAACTTGAGAATCAGCGGGTGCATGTGATGGCACCCAACACCGCGTGTTTCCAGCATATCAAGTTTTAGTATAATCTTTATTGAGATATCACCTTTGATCAAAAATTAAGGTTGAGAATACTCATACTGACACCAGCAGTGTTTCCTTTGTAAGTTATCAAATTTCTTCAAAGAGAATGACGGGTGTGGTTGCTAAGCTGCAGCCCATCCCCCTTCCCCATAAAAACTCTCTACTGGCCCCAACTTCCTTCGATGAATCACCAGCACAAGGGTATCATCACGAGAGACGGACTGAGAAGCTCTCAGTCAACCAGCGAACAAAAGCATTTCCAAATGGTTCTGCTTGTTAGATGTGGATTCTACAAGCGTGCATAGTTTAGTAGGCTCTCAATGGGAAACAGATGTGTGCCACACGGGCACACACACACACACACACACACAGATAGATGCGTGTCAGTGCAGTGGTTGTATAACAATCAGCAGAGTCAAATGTCACATTCTTCTCCAGAGACCCATTCTTCTCTAGCACATAATGACACATTGATGGTGGCACTGTCTTTTTCTTTTTCACCACACAAAATGGGATAAGTATTTACCCTTTCCTCTGTGCCAGGATACGACAAGAAATTAGGAACTCACTGTCACACTCAAAAATAAAGAACTTTCCCATCTGTGCGCACAAACAGTGTACTGAGAAAATGATAGACAGAGACAGTTGGATGGACGGAAGAAAAAAGTTTCTCTTTATGATTTATTCAGGCAGGAAACACATTGCTCCGGCAACGCTAAAACAAACCAGATTCTGTTTTGGCACAGAAACATCCTGTCTTCCTGTTCTTCAGTTTGTGGTTCTTCTTTTATGACTGAGCGTTACTATGGATTCAATCATGTTGTGGTCTTATTTTGCAGTTTGACTTTTTGGGTTTCTCTTGTTACAGAAGGGAAGTCGAGCCTACAAAATTGTTGTCTCAAAGCACATGACTATTGGAACAGAGCTACTAAATTGTGCACTGATTAAGCAGAATCGGTTAAAATGAAAAGAACAAAGTAATAATATTTTAAATATTCTTTCATTTTTCTGCTCAGATCTTTGATAAGATAACGGACAATGCTCGTTTAGTGCTCCAGATTGACAACGCCCGTCTCGCTGCTGACGACTTCAAAGTAAAGTATGTGATCTTCTCTTTGTATGCAGACTCATTCTGATACTGCACTGTGTGACTGTGTCTCTAATAGAGTTTGTGTCTGCTCACTCCTACAGGTCTGAGAATGAGATGGCAATCCGCCTGTCTGTGGAGGCTGACATTGCCGGGCTGAAGAAAGTCATCGACGACACTAACATGAGCAGGATAAACATCGAGAACGAGATTGAGGCTGTGAAGGAGGAGCTTCTATTCCTGAAGAAGAACCATGAGAATGTGAGTCTGCAGTTCGGTCAATCAATAATAGCATCTAGAGTCGTGCGTGTTGACAGTTTGTTCATTTCTTTCATTCTGCTGATCTAACAGGAGGTGATGGAGCTGAGGAATCAGATCTCGCAATCAGGTGTGCAAGTGGATGTCGACGCTCCCAAAGGTCAGGATCTGTCCCAGATCATGGAGGACATGAGAGCAAACTATGAAAAGATTGCAATGAAAAATGCAGAGGACCTCAAACGGTGGCATGAAAATCAGGTACCGCAGTGCTAAATATGTTTAATCATGAAAAAATGCACTGAGTTACTGTATCTCTGACCATCTTCTTTTTATGCCCGTCAGATCGCAGAGGTGCAGGTGCAGGTATCACAGAACACAGAAGCTCTTCAGGGGGCCCAGATGGAGAAGAGTGACTTATCACGACAGATACAGACTCTCGAAATTGAACTTGCATCTCAACAGAGCTTAGTAAGCATTTCATTAACTGATTTATTTAACATTTTATTTAAATAATCATAAGTCATTTCATTAGTTTATGACCGTATTCCATTTTGCCTCTACTCAGAGTTCACGCAGGACATATCTCCCAATATTTTCCAATGATTTCCTATACTGGAAACTTTTATTTTTCCTTTTCAATCTTTTATTAGAAAGCCTCTTTAGAGGACACTCTACGCAACACAGAGCTACGTAACAACATGGAAATGGAAAAGTATAACACCGTCCTTATCCGACTGGAGGAGGAGCTGGCCAACTTACGCACAAATATACAGCAACAGACCCATGAGTACGAGGCACTGCTCAACATGAAGATGAAACTTGAGAGCGAGATCAGCACTTACAAGACTCTGCTGGATGGTGGAGACTTCAAGTAAGAGCTATAAAGATGTGGTGGAGAAAAAAAAGCAGGTCAAGGCACAATGATGGTGATAGTGGAGGTGAATACTAAAATCAATTGATAGCATGAGTTGCATGGCCAAGAATAACTGCAGCATAATTCGAAGTAGAAGTCTCAGCTGGCTATGGTCTTGTGGCCAGTTCAACATGAATATTTTGGAATTCTGAATGTTTCGTTTGTGTTTTATACAGGCTCCAGGACGCGCTGGACGAGCTGGAGGCCGCAAGCTAATTTGGAATAAAGGATTGGAAGTCATTGCAACAATGAATGCAAAGCTGCCCACACCCATCAATTATGGAGGGGGGCAGTGGAGTTTTGACATTTTTTGCACTATAACCACAAGTAATGTGAAGTTTCATTTAAGCAATTCTGAATACAGACATTATTCCACCACAGTGAAACTAAGACCACTTCCTGATCTGCCAGAAAAATGAATAAAACCTCTTCCTAAACCTGCATTGAAAGCTTTTGTCTATTTCTTGTTAATCAGTAATATATTTTGTGCTTTGGAAGGAAAGGCCCTTGCTGAATTAAAAATAATAATAATAATCCAAAAATAACTGTCATTTCTGTTGGTAAAAAGTCCAATGAAAAAAATACAAAATTACTCAGCTGGCTTAAGTAAGAAAAATATTATCTGGGTTATCATTTTTCAAGTCTCAAAATATTTTGTGAAATAAAAACCCTAATCTGAAGCGTGCCTAAACCTAAATCTTAAAGATGCATTACTTGATAACTGGCCACTAGGGGGGGAAGTACTCCAAAATAAGCTGAGACCCAGGCAGTCCTGACATGATGTTGAGATCGCATATTCTGAAAGGTTGCTGCATAAGAATATACATCATAACTTACAAGCACCAAGGAGTGGGTATAACCTTGGATGATTTTCAATCAAAAGATAGACATAACACACGACAGCTGATAACTCTGTTATTCAAGCTGGTACATCTCATCCATAACATCAGTACTTAATAAAATAGCAAACACCTTGAATAGCTTTTGATATAATCCTCAGTGTAAAAACTCAACAACACTATAAATTCTGGGACAGTAGTTTTGGTGTAACAGAGTTTAATGGTGTATTACCACTAATTCATGAGAATTTTAAGCAAAAATATATTTTCACAAAAGGGGGGAGGGAGGTTGACATTGCTTTAAGAGAGAAATAAACGCACAGCTGGGAAAGCTGCAGCCAGTTCAGTGACAAACATGACAAAAATTCAGCTGCAGAGGAACAGCAGCGAAGCTGAGCAGATGTGGGTCAGTATGTAAACAAGGGAGGAGACACAGGTCCGTGGACGGCGATGCGCGCTCCCGATAATAAACCTCTGACGCCTTCATCCGGGAACTACTACGAACTCGCTCTCCAACATGGCGGCGTCAGGTGAGGTTTATGTGGGTGAACGATCTGGGTCGGTTCGGGGGAATTTAAGAGGATTTTTACTTCAATACAGTTGAATACATGAAACTTGATGTTTGTTATTTCTTCGGTTTATCGTTCTGCGTCGTTGTCTCGTGTGCATAAAGAGGTTCCCGGTTGTTTTGGCTCGGTAAAGACATTAATGCTAGACTGAGGCGAATGAACGGAGCAACGACTTGCATAAATGTGAAGGTTTTAACCTCCTGAGAACTTGTGGGATTTACATTTGAGCGTCGTTACTATAGCTATTGGTGTGTCTTCTTTTGAGTTTACACGATATTACGTGTAATGGACGTGGTTGACATGCTATGAAATGTTTGTAACTGCGTGCAGCGCTGGCACATTGTATGTCCGTAGCAGGGCTCGCCGTGGCGCTCAGAGCAGATAAGCGCCGGGCGCAAGCGCGATTTGTGGAGGAGGGGTTGGGCCGAGGAGTCCGTGCAGCCTGAGGAGTCTCCCCACGTGTGCGGCGTGGCTGCCTGGTGTCGGTGTTTGATGAAATGGGGCAGCTGAGCCTGTTTGGGCCGCATCCTAAACACTTCCCTAGCTCCGTCTCAACTTTAAGCTATCTTTTTCAGCCGGCTAAGTCTTGCGCGGTTGATGGCGCACTTGGATCGTGGCGCTGCGACGTGCGCTAGGCCCTAAACCTAGCCAGCTAAGCAGGGATACTTCCCCCGTCAGCAGTCCTCTGCTGACTAAGCCCGCATAGCCACAAAGACAAAAGCGATCAGTGTGCATGGCAAGCCACCAACCCGTATAGTTAGCCTGGCAGTTAACTGTAGGTTCCCGTAGTTGTTGTCGTTTTAGCAGAAGCCAGCTCTGCTGAAACTTAAGGTTACACAGCTCTTAGCTCGCTAATGTCACATAAGTGAGGAGCGCCGAGAAGGCGAGTACCACCACTATTTTACATGGTGATTTTGCTACGGCGATTTAATTAGTCCTGATTGATGTAAACAATGACTTAATATTATATACTGGGCCAGAGTTGTAAACAGTCTTTGTTACTTTGTGTGTTTCTGTAGGTTTTGAAAGGATATGTGTAAAGAATGTCCTGACAGCTGGGATTTTCACAATAAAGCTCACAGCCAGCTTTATTGTTCCCCTCTTTTTTTTCTTTTTTTTACCTTAGGCTTAAACAAATCAATACCTTATCTATAAACTGTGTGTGAAGCCCCCCCCAAAAAAAAAAAAAAAATCCCCAATCCCCCTTGGTTATTCGGACACAATATTCTGTGTTCAGATATTCAGAATATTCTGAGTATGACATTCAGACCTCAAAAACATGTTTCAAACATGCAGTTATTTGGTTTGAGATTGTCTCAGTTCTCACCTGACTCTTGGAGCTAAACAGAGGCGAGCCTTTTCTGATCTGCTGCAGACTGATGACAGTTGGACAGGCTGACCACTCCCCATTTGTGTGTGCAGTTTTCGGAGGAAAGATGTATTAGTTATCGCACGCACGCTGGGGCACACCCTTAACCTGCATGGCTGCACAACGTCTCACTACTAAACCTTAAAAATAGTGTTACCACTTAGAAAGTGGCTCTCTGCATCATTTAAAGCACAAACTTGAGATTTTTCTTTAGCTATTCCAGATGTCATCATGTTTGTGTTTGTAATGGACTTCCATAGAAAGACATACAAATGGGCAAGGTGAGCACTGCCCTATCACATTCTTTCCAGGGTTGGTTACTTACTGTGTGTGCTTCCCTACAGCTAAGAAGAAGAATAAGAAGGGGAAGACCCTCACTTTGACTGACTTCCTTGCGGAGGACAGTGGAGGCAGCAATGTAGCCCCCAGCTACCCGACCAAGTCCACAAGCTGGGCAGATGAGACTGACGATTTGGACGGAGATGGTGAGCACACACTGAAATATGCGCAGCACAATGCAATCACCCTTTTTTATACTCTTATTAAACTAAAGCTTCTACTCACTGTGGTGACCCTTTAATAAGAGCATCTGAAAGTAGATTTTTAGTAAGTAAAAGTAGCATAAATATGGCGGTGGGTTTAAAACGGCATTAGGATGTCTAAACATTTAACAAAAGCAGATAAACCACAAAACAGTCTAATGTTTGTTGTTAATGACTGTTTAACTCTACCTTTGCCCTTAACTGCAAACTCCAAAGCTCTGAACTGGAGGCTGCCTTGTTTATCTGAGCTATTTGCATTTTAAAAAGTGGTCTGCTGGTTTTGTTGTAGTAACAAAATGGTTAATGTAAGTCAGGTTAGCTATACAGTCAGTGGGTGGTGTTGTCCTTTGAATTTTAACGTTTTAAAGGAGATTCTCTGTCTGACACACCAATCTCACTGAAAGTCCCCTGGAGGAAAACTACTTTAAGCACCGTAGCAAAATCAGCATTATCTCTATTGCTCAGTAGATCTTTTAGATTTGGTGTGAGGATTGAAGCATGTAGTCAGACTGGTGTTTCCACAAGCACATGTAGTCAAACATGTGATGGGATATAAAACGAGCTGCTGAAGTTTTAAATGAAATTACCTGTGCAAATAATATTGGACTTTTTTTTTCCTGACTTTTTTTTTTTTTAATTTAAGAAGTAGGAAAAGATAGTAGAAGGAAATGAACAGCAGTTTTTCAGATCTGTTGTGAATGCCTGGTGAAAGGGTGATAACACTAATCCAAGCAGGAGGAAATGTAATGAGGCATGTGTTTTATTAGAAGAAATTTAACTGTTTTACCTAAAGATTGGTTTTAATAGAATTCTGTGCCAGTGGAAATGCCCTGTTTTTATGTCATTTGTTGTTGAATGTAGCTTCTTTTAGAGTATACTCTCACTAGGCTTTCCACATCACACCTGAGTGTGATTGGCCCCATAAAAATCCAGTTTGACTAATGTGATCGCTGCGTGCTGCGCCCAGGAGCTAATTGTTTCCTGGCTCCTTTGAAAAAGTGGACTCGGGCACAGTACACATGTAATTACTTTAAGTAGCTAACAAGCATGTGAGACGACAGTCGGTCACTGCAAAACTTGTGCTATGCAAGATCGCTTTTAAAAAGTTTTTTGTGCACGTGAAAGAAAGGGAGAGCAAGCACAAGAGGGGTTGAGCTGATGAGACAAAATGATGCACACTTGGGTCCAGATCCTTAAGGGCAGGCTAAGTGCAGGCTCGCAGGGAAGTGAGGCAGTAAGAAGAAATCACACCTAGTGTGAATGCACCAAAAGTGTTTCTTTAGTGTTTACATTATATAAAAGGAGCTGTCTTTGCATGTGGCTCTCTTGTTGTGTCACAAGTAACACTAGTATAGTAGGTGGGGTTTTTTTGTTTGTTTGTTTTTTAAGTCTAAGGACTTCTTGAATATAAGAAACCTCAAATGTTGGCTTTAATTTGAAATTTCTCTTATTTCTCTGCAGTCTCGACTTCCTGGCACACGGAGGAGGACACATACAGGGCACCACCCATCGACCGCTCCATCCTGCCCACAGCACCTCGCTCAGCCCGTGAGCCCAATATTGACCGGTCCAGGCTCCCCCGCAGCCCACCATACACCGCCTTCCTGGGAAACCTGCCCTATGATGTGACTGAGGACT
>VUQJ01029641.1:0-10079 GCA_015108635.1 Andinoacara biseriatus
GAGCAAGCTCTGAGATCTGGAAAACACACACAAATCCTTCACTGTAATATAAAGAGATAAATTAAAAAAAACAAAACATACAGATTAATTACATCAAGGGTAACTGCCGATACCTACACAACTGGACCACATGTAGCAGGCATAGGCCAGGGCTTGTTTTTTGTTGAGGTGGAACATGGCTAAGAGTTTGGCGTAATAGGAGTCAGCCTCTCCACTCTCATTGGCAAAGCTCCGTACCGTCTTCATAGCTGAGATGGTTTCTTCTGCAACTTTATTGGCCTCTGCGAGGGTTGTTTGCACCTTTTTGGTCAGATTCTGGAAAGCACAGAAATAAAATACAGATGTTACCCATTTGTAAGTAGAAAAAAGGAGCGTTTAGGAACAGCAGAGATTCTGTCAGAGATGTCCCCTAAACAAGGACACATACCAAGCTCTTCCATCACCAGTCAGATAACTTAGGTCCACTTATATATTTTATGGAAGCTACGTGATGTTTCCAAATATCTACAGTCAGCAAAAGTCTTGAGCCGCCCATCTATTTTGTTAGGAAAATGGGTGCAGTAAAATATTGAAACATCTCCAAACATGAATGAAAATACAGTTTAAATGGTAAATGGACTAGTTCTTATATAGCGCTTTTCTACTCTAATTGAGCACTCAAAGTACTTATACAACATGTTTACATTTACCCCATTCACACCCACTCATACAAGCACTTCCATATCTAACTAAGCTAAGTGCTTTAATTAGCTAACATTCACACACATTCATACTCCAACGCTTGCGTCGGAGAGCAACTCAGGGTTAAGTATCTTGCCCAAGAATACATTGGCATGCAGGCTGGAGCAGCCAGGAATCGAACCGCCAACATTCTGATCAGTGGGTGACCTGCTCTACCTCCTGAGCTACAGCCACCCCAAGTTTACAAGGCAAAAAAAAAACTCTCCAGGCTTCTTGAAGGACATTCAAAGCTCTTATTTGGATGTTGACTGCCTTTGGTTCTGTTCTCTGTCAAGATGATCCCACACATAGATTCAACTAAACAAAAGACAACAAATTCTGCATTTCTGCGAAAAAAAGTGCCTAAAGATACAATTTAAAACGGGTTCTGTGTTAAGCTGTCTGTTATGTGTAAACAAAGCACTGGCTCATCCCTTGAGTTAGGTGCTTTTTCTTATGTTCGAACGATTCATAGGTCAATGTTAAGTGGCTTAACAAACAAAAAACATTACTCTGAGAATAGTCAGGTACTATTGGACTGAAAATGACTTTCAAAAAGCCTGGAGAACTGTTGCTCAAGACCACTTTTAAAGCGACAGAAAGCCTGGCTCTTTGAGAGCAAAATATAAAGAAATGAACATTCAAACAAACCTTGTAGTAGTCGCCATAAACCTTTGAGACCAGACCAATGAAAGGGAATCCCATTATGCTCACCAGTGTGAGCTTCCAGGACAGGCCAAACATGAAGATGAAGAAGCCAGTGCCCTTAATGATGCTGCGCAGGAAGACGTTGATGTTCTGCGAGATGAGGTCGCTCACCTGGGTAGTGTCAGCAGACAGACGTGAAAGGATGTCACCTGCAGGGTGAAGCAGGCGTGCAATAACATTAGAGTGGATCATACAGAGGGAGGGATGTGTCTACTGGAACTTGCATTCACATTACCTGTGTGATTCTCATCAAAAAACGCAATTTCCTGCCTCATCAAAGTTCTGAAGAGATGGTTCCTGAGCCGAAGGTTTAATCTCGCAAATGTCAGGGTGAACACACCTCCTCGCACTCCCATTGCAAGTGAACTGAGGAGAAAGAAAAGGCTGCCATGAAGCATTTCTATGTTCTGGCATGTATCAAGCAGCTTTAGCATTATACTGTGTCACTACACAAGCAAAATGTGTTCCTCTGTGTATTTTCCAATAAAATGTAAAAAATAAATACATTTTAAAAAGGAAAAGAAAAAAAAAAAACTGCAGATACTCACCTGGCTAATGCCAGGGCTGCCAGTGTGACCATAGGTTTAGCAAAGTACTCCATGCTCTGGTGAACCACAATACTGTCTATGGCCTTTCCATAGTAGTATGGAATGAAAGCCTCACCTGGAGATAACGAGAGTCATCATTACATAACATTAGATCTGACCACTTACCTTTGAGTGTCTAAGTGGAACTGATAATGCATATACAGTTAAGATGCATAGTGACAACTTGGGCATTAAAAGACATTTGTTTTTAAATTAAATTCAAAAACAGAGTGGAAAAAAGGTTACTGTCACTGTATACCCTACAGGGAGGTGATCCCTGGACACAGCAAGCACATGCTGGACAAACTATGTCTCTCATCTGTATTATTGTGGAGGGGCCAGGGGCTGTGGTAAAGGGGTGGGAGGTCTGTGCCTCTCTGCTCAGACTGCTCCCCCTGTGACTGCTTTCTAACCAGCAGAAAACTAATGGATGCATGAATGAATGGTTTGCATGTAGCAATTTGCAAGTGAGAGTAAAGAAATTATCTTTCATTTTCATACTGTTCTTCAAACAAACACTAACCAACTACAAAAAGTGTGTGTGATTTATACCATGGAAATTTATGCAGATTTAATGATATTTCATAAACCAAATACATAACTGATAAAAGAATTTAAAAAAACTTTGGGTTACTGAGTACTGTGGAGGTTCTGGCATTCAGGGCACTTTTCTGAAACTTATTATAAACAATAATAAAGAGTTACCTACTGCTACGACCTGCTACTGCAGGCATATAGGTTAATTGACATTCATGCCATAATTTACCATTTCCAGCTCCATTATTTGATTCTTGGATTCTTATAGAGAAGCTTTGTATGATTCACAATTCAAATGAATCCCAAATGAATATTATATTGGGTCTTGTTGCAGCCTCTGTTTAAGTCAGCTGGCTACCCCTCACAAAGAGAAGATTTGAACAGCTGGTGGGTTGGTAATCATGCCAGTAATGTAGACCAATATATTGGCTCTCTGACAAAAAAAACAAACAAACAAACAAAAAAACATTTTTAAGCCACTCATGTGAGGAAGGGTAAGGGCCCTTTTATTAATCCAATGCTTTGGAGTGATTCTTTACTGAATTTCGGCTCTGTGCCAGTTTTTGGATGTTGAGGAAGTCAATGAAAAAAATGCACTTGTTTTTCAACCTTTGCAGCCAGCTGCAATTTAAATGCGGAAAGTGTTATGTAATCATGAGTCGCACAGTCATAACCTGTAGAGCCAGAGTTGTGTCATTTGTTTTTGAGCAATGTGTCTAAATCCTTCATAACACACACTAGTAGATAATGTGACATTAAGGACACTCACACACTGCAGAGATGAGGAGGAAGAGGACAGCAACAGAGAGCACCCCAGCATCCTTTTTGCAGTAGGCCAGTAGTCGTCCCAGCGTAGCCCCTGAGCTGCTGGCCTCCTCCTTCTTCCCCTCAGATTCTGCCTCATTCTCCTTTTCGTCACTGATCTCCACCAGCTTTTCAGTGTCCTCAGAGCCCCTTGCTCCTCTACTACTACTGCTGGAACCACCAAGACTGCTCACAGAGTCAGACTCCTTCCCCAGCCACCTCCAGAGCAGTGTTACTCCCAGAGAAGACAAACAAGTCCAACATATCAGGCTCAAGAGGTAGGGCTGCTGACTGAGGCTCCCGGTCTCCTCCTCAGTCAGCATCAGCAGCTTGACAAGTGCATAGGTGATTATAATCATGCAGACGAGGAGAACAAGGGTGGTAAATTTAGCGACCCTCTGTGGGGCATCCACCTTGTTCCATGTGATCCCTATAGAGGCTCCCAGTAGGAGGGCGGCTCTGAGCAGCATGGTCCCCCAGATGTCCAGAGCAGACCGGTGGATGTTAAAGTTCAGAGCATCATCTGTGAAGATGGTCAGCTGTGATCCATGTATGTAGAGGACAGTGGTGGTGACAACATCCAGGAGGATGTATGACACAATGCAGCTCACAGCTACTTTGATACCCATGCTAATAATCAGAATAGAGAACAACTAACACAAAATACAAGCAGTGGTTTTAGAAATGACCACCCTTGGTACACAGCGGTTTGAATAAAATATGAGAAAAGTTTATCCAAACGGAAAGCCAGACTTTATACTCACAAGCACACATACAGCAAATCGAAGGCTTTCAGATTACTTCCGGTCTTTTGCGGCCCGTATCTAAACAGAAAAGATAAAGTAATAACCTTCTGTAATAACTACCAGCATGTAGGACGTTACTACGCCGTAAATGGTTGTCCATGGATGTCGCAAAACCAATGTAACATGTTCTCTGCTACATGGTGGACTAGCTGAGCGGCGAGCTGCGCTGCGTCAGGATTTATTCCTTATTGCAGCTGCGCTGCTTCCGTGTTTAATTCCTTATTGTCCACCCGTGACAGCATTCAATAACTCTCTGAAATCCCTCTCCACGCACAGGCTCCAACACAGTCCTTAGAGAAATCCTTTACGTCTCAAGCTGAGTCAAGTTCATGTAATAAACACGGACCATTCAACAAGACGCCGGTATCAAAGATCGTCTATATCGCAGGGGATTCGGACATTCAGAGGCATCAACTAAGCAATGATTCTCTGCGGCGCAGCAGTGCGCCTTTCTACCGACACCAGTTCATCTTTTTGCTGTCTGTGGTTTCTACTCAAGGGCTTTGCATGGCTCTAACCCTGACCCAAAGCCAACAGACACCCCCACTTTAACGAATACAACAGAAAACCATTGCGGACTCGATCCACATCTGAATGGCTCAAGTTACACTAAAGCAGACAGAGTGAGGCATCTTTTGTTTTAGTTTTTGAGCCTGAAATGACCGCTGATTGGCTCCTCCCAGCAAACATCGTAGCGAGTTGAATGTCTTTATAAAGGTAATGTCGATACATGTGTGTCAGGAGCAGCATTTAAAGAGTTCAGAATAGATATTTAGAAACAACATTTTTGATGGCAGTTGATTGATGATCACGCAACAATAAACTGCATCAAAGCCTCCTCAGGCTGGTTCTGTTGGTGAATTTAACCGAATTTGAAAAAATGAATAAAAATAAGAGTTTTATTAAAGTTTTATTATTTTGTTATGCACACAGTATTGTTTCAGTCTTCGTTTTTTCTTTAGTCTTCGACCTGCTCAGCATCCCTTCTGCTTTGAACAACAATCTGAATATCAGTTACCGGACCTTTGGGAGAGAAGCGTTGTCCCATTCTTCACTGATAGAAGATTCTAGATGCTCAACATGTCTGGGTCTTATCATGTTTTTTGTTTCATGATGTGCCACATCGTTTCAGCTGGTAAAAGGTCTAAACTTCAGGCTGGCCAGTTCAGCACCTGGGCTGTTCTACTATGTAATCATGCTGTTGTAATAAGCTTAATTATTCAGTTTAGCACTGTCTTACTGAAATATGCAAGGGTTATGGAGCCCAATTGCAGACGAGCGTACCTTTCACGATTACATTAGGTGACAGTCAAAAGGAAAACAGAGTCCAAACGGTTACAAAATTAGGGGAAGCCATGAGAGCAGGTAAAAAAAATAAAAAATAAAAGACTAATTGCACATACAGGGCTACACAAGAAAGTGATCACAAGTGCAGGGAACACACAAGTGCTAACGATTGAGAACACAAGACTGGGGGAAACTAGAACTGAATACTAATACTAATACTTCCCTGCTTGCCTCTGGATCCCGATGGGTTGGCTGCAGCTTCTTGCCCCCATTATTGAGTAGGTTCCATGACAGAGGAACACACACGCCACTGGAACATGATTATATGTGTATGTATGTGTGTGTGTGTATATATATATATATATATATATATGCACAAGAATTCTTGCTCCCCCCTCCCTTTGTGTTTTTCTTCTTTTCTCTTGTTCTGTCCACCACTTTTCTTCTCTTCCTTCCTGCCTGTCACATCTGGCAAGAATAAAAAAAACAAAACTGAATATTAAACACACAGGACAAAGGCTTAACAAAATAAAACAGGAAATAACAAAATGGGAATGCCAAACACTTGGACGAAGGTTTGACAAGACACAAAGAACAGGAAGGAAGTGAAAAATACAGCCAACACTCCTGTCCATCCATCCCTTTTCTTGTCCATATCCAATTCAGGATCATACAAACTCCTCACAGAAAATCCCTAACCAGCCGATTGATTCGATCCTAGGAGCTTCTTGCTGCGAGCAGACGGTGCACCACCACCTCACGACTGTGCTGGCCTGCTATCGTCAACCTCCAAGGTAAAATGTGAATATTAGCTGCAGATCTCCATCTTTACACAGTATGGAGCAACAACACAAAACAACACAGTGATGAGCACAGACTTTACAGAAGAGCAAGCAGCCCATGTTTACATGACTGAAAATGTTGTTGAGTTATAAAAGAAATATTCTGAAGAGTGATTCTGGCTTCATAATATGTGGATTAATAAAAAAGATTGAAAAAGAAAGAAAAAAAGGTCATGGAAGAGGAGTCTCAGTGTTGAGAAAGACTAGAGGAGTCTCGGTGTCTCTGCAGAACAGTAGCAGGCCAGGCTGAAGCTGCAGGTACAGTCTTCTCAAATCAGAAACATTTATATTTCAAGGCACCAGCTTTGAATGAAAGAAAGCAGATAAAACAATTAACTTGTTCTCAAATGATTAACCATAATTTTTGCCATTTTAATTTATAAATAAAATCATCAAAATAAATGGGAAAGCTGAACATGTTATCTTACTATAATATACTAAATCCTTATTTCTTTGTTTACTCCTACACAATCAGCAGCTGAACCAAAACTGGCACACAGGTAAATGTCAGGCCCCTGAACCCCTCAGAAGTATTTGTGCAACAAACATTCTATCATTTTTAAGTTCATAACATCTCATTTATATCCAGAAACTGTCATCATGTGTATGTTTGGTCTGTCGCCAATAGGGGAGTTAGAGTGCCCTCCGGTGGACATACTGTACAACATCATCACTTGTAACAGGATCAAAGGGCATTTCTCTGAGCTTGCCTTTTGAAATTTTGATTTATCGGCCATTATAATGATCAGCAAACAACTAATATCTGCATATAGCAACGGTCGACTGATAAATTGCTCGGGCTCTAACAATAACTGCACATCAAGGCTCCCTAAAGGAAACAATACCTTTATTTTTAAAGTATTGCAGCTTAATACTCATTGAAAAATAAAAATAAGTTAACATGACTTTCAGGAGAATCAATACAGTTCTTCGTGGAAATGATTGGAATAAAAAGCCTAGAAAAAAATGTGGGCCACCGGTTGTATTCTGGATGAGTTTCCAGGAAATTCACGAGCCCACTGCACCTTCAGCTGACGTGAACATATCACGCTGATTGTTTCACCGTGTCACAGCATCTTCTGCACCTACGCAGTCCTCAGTTTACAGACTCAGCCAAGTGATACACCAACTCAGTCTTTACGTCCCCTGAGCTGCTCTGCTCGGTGGCCAGCACCGTCTCAACGGGGAAAGACAAATACAAACTCTCCTCTTTCACTTTTTTCAGCGAAGGCGCTTCTGCTGCAGCAAACAAGGGATCTGACACTTTAAAGGTCATTGATGACATGCTGTGTGCCTTGCGTTTGGCGTTCTTCTTCTCTTGTTTGTAGGCTGCGTTCATGTTGGCTAACACCTGGACATGCAACAAAAATGGGACAAAGAAAAAGTAATGAGTTTTGATACATGTTTGTTGTCACACAACATAAAAGGTAATAACATACCATTTTTGGGGGCTTCAAAGTTTTGGCCTAAATTATTTGCCATTTGCATAAACACTTGCATTAGGTGCCTTTTTAAATGCTTGAATGATTCATAGATCAGTGTTAAGTGACTTAAACAAAAATAAACATTCCTCTAAAAATGGCTCCTTGGAAGCCAAAGAAACAAGGGTTGGCTCAAGACTTTTGCACAGTACTATACGAGCATGTGACTATTGTTTTATGAAAGACTTCCTGATCTCTGCCTGCATTCAAAGCTGCATACTCCATTGCCAGCATCTGTTTTCATTTGCAGAAGATAAACGCAAACTAAAAGAATTACCAGCTGCTTAACGGAGTTCTGTTGCTCCTGCATGACAGTCATGTACGCTGATGCCTTCTCCATGTTAGAGCGTATATCCTGCTCTGGTTCATCACGATTCAGCTGGCTCGCTGCATTCTACATGAAAAGAAATGACGTTTAACAAACAGAAAACAAACCGAGCTTTGTGAGACGACTCGTGTCCTGCAGTCTCACCTCGCTCGGTAAATTGGCCGTCCTGTTAAACATGAGAGAGTAAGGAGTGAACTTTGTCGTGGGGTTGGTGGATGTCCGGAACAGAAATAGCACGGGGTCGAGAAAGTCATCCCATTCTGCCTGCTTCTCTGCCACCATCTGCAGTATAGCTTCTTTCAGGAGAGGGCCGGTGCAGTCGTGAAGTGGGTTGAGCTGAGGCTGATCCAGAGGAGAAACCTTCTGTGTGATGCTCCACCTTTCACACAGCATCTTTGTCACCTAAAAAAAAATAATAAACACCCTCATAGCACCGACCTACAGTCTTATTTCACGCAAATGTGAGGCTCGCATCTCACCTTATCACAGAAGTCAGCATTCTGTGTGCACACTAACAGTTTAGGGACACCAAACCTGATTAAAAAGAAAGCAAAGTTCAACATTAGGCTAAAAGGAACCACTGTCGGTAATAATACCTTATTTATAAATAAGTTGTTTTTACCTGTATATGCATTTAGAGATGGATCTTGCAACCGAGACAACGTCTGTTTTTTGCAATGGGAAAGCCTCTGACCATTTAGTGAAGTAATCAATAACCACTGTAACATTTTTGTTGCCTTGCTGGGTCTCTGGTAAGGGCCCTGATAAAGAGGAGAGAAACCACACAGCTGGCCTAAGATGCATTGAAAGAAATGATCTTGTAGATATAATCAAACATAACTTGCTTAGCTGAACTGAGGCAAAAACCTATAACATCAATCCCGACGATTTCCCAAGGTGCGTCCACTTTCATTGGCCGAATAGTCCTTGCCAGGTTCTTATTTCTCTCCGTGTGCTGACATGTTTCACATACTTTTATCTGAAACAGTAGTAATAAAAGTTAGACACTGTTATCAGCTATCACCTGACTTTAACAACTCAACACACAGAGAAATGTGCGTACCCAGTCCACGACATCCTTGATGATTCCCAGCCAGTAGTACTTGCTCTGGATCCTGTGGACGGTCTTCTTTTGGCCCAGGTGATGTCCAATGTCGCTGAAGTGGCAGTCGAGAAAAATCTCCCTCTTCCTCTCAGGCTCAATCACCACCTCCCTCTTCTCCTCTTTCTTGGGCCCCACATAGTACAGCTTGCCCTCTTGAACACATAAATGAAGGACTTAATCCCAAGTCACGCCGTACTGCATTAAGAATGTAGGCATTTAATGTTGTCTTGATCGCTAGGAAAGGTAGACATTTGCATGATCAGAACTTTGAACTTCACAAAAACAGCTTTAGTCTAGTCTTCAATTCGGCATTCAAACAATTGAGCTAAAACTGAATATTATTCCCATAATCGTCTTCACCTAAAGTACCAAAGAGCTGCTTTTTGTAAGCACCAAGGATCCGTTGAAGAAATGAATTGAGTATAAATAAATATATGGTTACACTGAATCAATAAGTTAATGAGCCCAATTTTCGTCAGATTCCTTCTGATTCACCTGGTTATGCCCTGAACCTTATACCAAGGTAATTTTAAATCAGGGGGTGAAAAGTCAATCGTGCCAACCGGCTGCTGAAGCTGAACAAAAGCAACACACAGCACTGTTAAATTGAGTTATTCAAGGCAGTCTTACCGTCGATGATAAATTTCTGAGCGTATCTCTTGAGGTTCTTCTTTCGTAACGGATTCATGGTCTGAGGAAAGCAGCCTTTAGCCACAAAGGTGTAAATGTCTCCCAGTTTATTGGAGCTGGATTCAACCACCTCCTCCTCAGCCACCGGCAGCGACTCCACGCTCAGCATTTCAATGGCTAAGACCGAGCAGCCTGCCTGCTCACTAATAAACATAAAAATGCTTTCCGCCCAACGACATCATTA
>VUQJ01029646.1:0-11489 GCA_015108635.1 Andinoacara biseriatus
TTAATGGTGGTTACAGGGGGAAAAGCTTTTTTTGAACGCTGGAAAAACATTTCCTTCCGCTCCATCTGAGTGCACTGTCTCTGGCTCTTTGCGCTTGTGCAGACAGACTGCACGTAAAACAGCTGCTGCTGCTCTTGCATCATCAGTGTTTATGTTGAAAAACTGGGGGCTGCGTGAGCATAATCTTGTAATGCTTTATTATTCACAAGCATTCTCCTAAATACGTTTCTACTGCAGGTCTATATTTATTCACTAATCAGGGATTAAAGTATAAAAAATATTGTGACGGGGAAGGGGTCCTTTCGGTACCGAACGATCGCAGTAAGTCCGAGAGCTGAAGTAGAGAAAAAAATAAACACGGTGAGCAAAGCACACAAACACGGCAGAGAGCGGTGGAGGCGTGGAAAACACACCTGCGATGATCCACTCAGTGTCAAAGGGAATCCGTCGACGCTCGCGCGGCATGAGAGGGTTGTTTTCTAACTCCTGATCCCCTACAGTCCAGTAGGTGGCGGTAATGCAGCTCTAAGCTGGTTTGGTCAACTGCAAACCCTCAAGAAGAAGACGACGGCCAAGAGCTAATGCAGCTAATGTGAACGAAACGCTATTTAATGGATCTGATTACATTTTTTTTAATTCCTTCCGATATCCGATCCAGTAATTTAGGCCAGTATCGGACCAATACCGATACTGAATATCGGATCGGCGCATCCCTAGAAAATACTCCACTTTAGTGCATGATAAACACTGTATTTACTGCTGTACTGTATTTACAGGAAAGCTCTGTGTTGGACTGGAGCACAATGTCTGTGCTCACGGCCAGAGTTGCAGGTTACATCAAGTGGAGCAGAGATGAGTTTGAATTAAAGCTGCTGATGCTTAGAGTTCAGTTCATCCACACAGAGCAGTAAACCTCAGAGCAGCAGCAGGTCAGCTGATCACAGCCTGCACACCAAGATAATTTACTGGAGCTCACAATAGAAAGTTGTGACTCTTCTCTCCATGCGGGGCCCCTAAAACTGATCTGAGGGTTCCTTCACCTTATGAACCCCATTGTAATCCCTGAGTATGCTCATTTTTGTGTTTAGGTGTGGAGGCACATTCACCCTGTACAATGGAGGACACAGAGAATAGAGGTTTTTTTTAAATCTCCTTTCACAGTTTGTGTCCTACATAACAGATTCAAGCTGAGTACATTAAAATTTAAATTTGAATAATGTTTGTATTCTCATACGATGTTATTTTATATTATTACAATAATATATAATGAGGTTCAGTTAGTTTTACACAAAAATAGCTGGGAGAAATGCCTTCAAAAAATTACTTTTACTTTCATACTTTGAGTATGTTTCAGAGCCTGTATGTTTTTACTTTTACTTGATTAAAGAAGTTGAACCAGTACTTCAGGGAGGACACCCTTTAATCACGTTATGAGTTTTGACGTTGCATAATTTGTCCACCAGAGGGCAAAATCAGCTTATCCAAGCAGAGTCCGGCGGCATAAACCAGTAAATAAATGACTAGACAAAAATATTTGGAAAATCTGTTTAGCTTTGGCTAATACATTAGAATATTAGATTTTAAAAGACCAGATAGTGGTTTTAGTATTGCTTTAAAAAAATCTATATTGGTTGGGCTCTAACATTAATTTTTCTATGTAAATGTCCTTTCAAGCTAACAAGATAAAAGCTATATTATTCAATTTAACCCTAAACATTAAATTGCAATGGTTTTGTTTAAGCCCCACAAACACAATTCCTATTTTTTTTACTGTAAAACTGAAAATGTGAAAATAACAAACCAAAGATGACTTTGATAAATGACGTTTTGTCTAAAATTAAGCTAATGTACAGCCAACAGCAGATTAGCAACAGAAAAGCTGCAAATTTTATTGTTCATTTCAGTTTCCTGTCTTATGCAGTTCATTATCATAGAAAATTGAGAGATATTTATCTTTCACAATTCAGAACAAGAGAACATGGAACATTTGTCTCCTGTTTTCTTTGCTGGCAGTGCAGGAATGTCGCTTGTGATGTTATCTTGATGCACAGCCACGAACTTTCTTCATGTGAACCGCATTTCAGCTGATCTCAGACCAGCTCATTCCCGTTGACTCAGTTTAGAAAAAATTGTGAACTGCTCCTGGATTCCAGTTCCCAGTCTTTGGTGTAGCCTCTCTTGCTCGTTAGCATGTTTTCTGCAGGGCTGCATTATCAGTGTGTTCACTCCAGCTGACATCATTTACAAAGACAGTGGGCGTGTCCTGATTTACCAGAAATGTATGTCTTGTTGTGTGTGTGTGTGTGTGTGTGTGTGTAACTTGCGGCATGTTTGTCGCAAGTTAGTTGCTGTAGAATAAACAGATGTCAGGTGGTTGTGAGCTTTTGTCTGTAGGCATGTATGAGTGAGTGTCTGTCAGTGAGTTTATGTTTGCAGGACATGTTTAAGTTTTTTCAGAGAGGAGGAATGCTGTGCAGCTGCCAGGATTGGCCTCCGTGACTTCACTTGGACTAGTAGAGATGCCTGGCAGCAGATACACCTGCTGCCATGGTAACCACATATGACAAACCCCCCCCTCCCCGTATCCCAGCTTACCCCCTCCTCGCTCTGTGGGTGTGGTATTGACTTGTAGTACTCATTTTATAGTGACTTAGCGCTGTTTACACAGGTTCATCATTCATTTAGCTTTTTTGGGACATAGAGCAAGTCCCCATAAGCTAAATAATTGATTTTAAGCGGAAGATGTGGTTTAAGTGTTAGGGTTATGGTTCTCTCTAGAGTCCTTTTAAATAATGGAAACACAACTGTGTGCAAATAAATACTGAAGAAATGTGTTGGCAATCCAGTGTTGTGGATCAATTTGCTTTGGGATGGAAAGCATGTTCCTTCATCACTACAGCCTCTCAAATCTAAGATTCTGGGAATTTTCTTGACAGGTCCACCCATGCCTAGCGCTGTGGTGGGTCCATTTGTGGATGTTGGCTAGCTCTTTGCTGATGGTTGTAGATTAGTTTGGCATTAAGATAGGAATCAGGGGTAAACAACTAAATCTGCTGCTTTATGACTTTATGATGAGCTAATCTGCTACTGCCTCTGACTTCATATACACTGTGGTCCAGGACCCCAGAAAATGTATTATATTCCCATCCATCCATCCATCCATCCATCCATCCATCCATTTATTTTCTGCCTCTTATCTGAGTCTGGGTCGCAGAGGAGCCCAGACCACCTCCTCTAACTCATCCAGGGAACACTGATGTGCTCCCAAGCCAGCCCAGAGATATAATCTCTCCAGCGTGTCCTGGATCTGCTCCAGGAACTTTTCCCAGTAGGGCATGCCTGGAACACCTCACCTATGAGGCACCCATTTAAAATTAAAAATGCAGTAAGTATAAGTATTTAGGAATATTTATAAACAATTTGTAAATAAGTAAGAAATAGATAATATTTTGCTCTATTTCTAAAGCCTTGGTTTGCTGTCCCTGCCTGGGTCCGCTGAGGTCCACTTGGGTCAAAATGACATTTGAATGACAGAATTTCATGATGCAACAGTGAGGGGAAGGGTCTGCCTGTTTTTTTGTGACCATGTGGACTTATCTGTGGAAAACTTTACATTTCAATGAACTAACTACACAGACAAACTTCAAAGAAGTACAACAGGAATGACTACTCGGCCGTGGCGTCTCCAGCTGTCCGTGCTTGTGTCTGCAGCAGAATATAATGAAGGCTTAAGTCAGCAATCAAACTGAGGCAGATTAACGTAACTGACTGTGTTAGCTACTTTGAACTGAAAGTCAGATTTCTTTGAGTTGAGAACTCTTGAGTACTCTTGAATCTGTGTTCAGATAACACTCAAATTGGTTTGATTGACTCATCAAAAGCATTTTCGAGGAAGTCAAGTGGCAGCTATTGATCACTTGCGTCCACCTCAAATTCCTAATGTTTAATTTATGTTATTGCAGTTCTGTCAGTGTGGAGAGTCTAGGGCGAATGGTTTTCAAACAGTGCAAACGTGCTCCAGTGAAATCCTCCAAAATCCCAACTGGACATTGCTTGACATGGATGATTGACTGTGCATTGGTCGAATGCTGATTGGCTGACGAGTGAGCCTGAACAGGGAGGGGAGTGACTGCAGAGTAGCCCACAGACGTGCTGTAATGCATATTTTTGACACTGCCCCCATCTGACAGCAGACGCTTTCTGCAGATAGGCGGGTGGTCTGTAGCTGCACATAGACTGCCAGCAGATTATCGACACCACCACCGCTGAATCATACTTTCCTCAGAGAGCACTGCTAGTAGCAAGTAGCATTGTGATAAATCACCCGGTGCACAATTTGGTGCTGATGTTAATGCCAGACGAGGTTCGAAAGTCTGCAGTGATTGAATCAGCAGAGTGTTTGCAACTTTTACTCACTATGTGCCTCAGCATTTGGCAACCCTGCTCTGTAACTTTATGTAATCTGCCACTTTGTGGCTGAGTTGCTGTGGTTCCCAAACACTTACACTCTGCATTAATCCCACTTGCAGTTAGAATGACCAATTCTTTCACAAATGCTTGTAAAGGCAGACTGGATGGCTTGGTGCCTTTAAATATATCTACAACTATATTAAAAACACCTGAATTGAAACTTTAAGATGTGTGGCCCAGTACTTTTGCCTATAGTGCAGAATCCAAACCAAGTGAAAGCATCAGAAGGCAATTTGTTATTGAGAGTAACAGGGAGCTTTCTCAGCATCAGGCCATGGCAAGACTGAAGATTCCTAAAGGGGCACATCATGGTGCTCTGAAACAACATGGACATTGAAAACTGGATCACTTGTATCCAAAGCATGAACAAGCAGATCAAAAGTGTGCACACCAACAAAAATACACAAAGATACACAATTTTCTAATACAGAATGCAAGACTGCAACAAGCGCCCCATCCAAAGTAGAAGTCTCAGTGGACAATTAGTGTCTCTGAAGCACTTCTCAGGAGGGAAAACAAGGCCAAATGCTTTTGGGTGGGCTATGGCACACCAGCATTTCACAGTGATGTCGGTCACACAGTGAGGGAGGGAAAAAAGTCCAGTTTACTAATGAATATGAGAATGAGATTAGTGGCAGTCACAGAACGGATTATGTAAGGAGACAAACAGGAGAGAGAACGACTGTGTGAAACCCACTGAGACATATGGTGGATGGAATATTCCAGTCAGAGGGTGTACCTGCACCAACTCCAATTCAAACAAGGAGAAGTGGCAAATCATTCGTTAGACATGCTTCACCCTCATCTTTTGCATCTTTGTGGAGAAGGATTCATACTGCAGATATTCAGCTCACTACCTGAGAAAACGAACAAAGATGTTTAAAATTCAGCATGGAGAAGAGTTTTCTTCTGCACAGTCGAAGGCATTTTCAGTTTATGCAGCGCACCGTGTCCTTATACCCTTGTCTGACTGACTAATCGACTCATAATTTTGACTTTCATTAAGAGAGATTACATCGCTTTTAATAATCTTGTACTAGAACAGACTGCTAAAGCACATCAGGCAGTGAGATAATATTGTGCTGTCCTAGAACACACAGCCAGGTGAGATCTGTGCTGGCTGCTTGGTTGTGATTCTTGGCAGCAGCCAGCATTGGTCAATAACAGGATTACTGGACTAATCATCTTTCTCTCCATGTCCTTTGGGGACAAATGATTTGTACATCACACCAGCATCTGTCCCTTCTCTGTCCCATGACCCACATTTTTGAAGTTCAGATCAGTTGCAGGTTTACAAAAAGTTACAAGATTCTTTGAATCTGCTCTCACAGTTTTGAGGGCAGTAGAAATTCTATATAGATGATATAGTCATTATATAGATGACTGAAGCTCAGGAGGTAGAGCAGGTAGAGAAGGTTGCTCACTGGCTGCTCCGGTCTGGATGCCAAAGTGTCCTTGAGCAAGATACTGAACCTTGAGTTACTCCTGATGTGTTCATCAGTGTGACTGTTAGATGGAAAACAGATGCTTGTGTGAATGCAAACGTGTTGTGTACGCGCTTTGAGTGCTCAGAGAAGAAAAGAACGAGTCCATTTACCAAACAGACATTTACACTATGAACAACATCTGCAGACAGCATGTTAACACAAGGCTGGTGAAGAACCCAGCGTGATACTGAAGCTGGGAGCACACCAACAGGTGAAAGGCCGAGCTGAGCACTCAGACTTGCAGTCTGTGCATCTAACTGTTCAAGGACCTGACATCGCCCGTGATGATAGCTGGAACAGACCTTTTATATCTCCCCCTCTTATTTCTCCATTTAGCTCAGCCCTGCAGCCCATGTGTCCACTGCAGCTCCTCGGGCGTATCACTGGGGGACCCAGCACCATCAGTTGGTCCACTGGCATAAACAAAACAAACAAGAAATCTGTAAAACGTCCCAGGTGACCCTGAACCTCCCTCGGTAATGCTGCAATAAGCTGCTGGGGGCTCCCACGATGCACTGTTTCTGCTTCACTCCTTCACATTGATTTTCAGTGTCTGAGACTCTGCTGGACAGACGAACCCCATCCTGCCAAAATATAATCGATGCATACGCACAAACCTGGGCAGCCAAACATCTCCTGACTCATCAATATTTTATTAGCCGACTTTACTCATATTCTACTCATTTTGACCATGGGAACAAATGATGTTTTAGAACATTTAAATAGACATCTTTAAAAAAAAATATGAATTATTCTGATCTAAGTTAATAATTAATATCAACCTCTTCTTTCTCTGCTTCCTTACAGTGTGCACCCCCCTCTCCATTAGTCACTTGCTGCGGAGAAATCTCGACACAGAAACACACGTTCATCATGAAGGACATGAGACAGTCACTTAGATTTTTATTTATTTATTCATCCAGAAAGTTTCCAGTCACCTGACCAGTTTCTGTGGTTGCTGTTTTTAATGCCATCATGTTGATGACTTAACATCAACGGCAGCGCGGGGTCAGTGTTAGTGTGTGTCCGTCCCTTGGATATGATACAGTGCTTAAATAGCATTAATACACGGATCCGCGCACAGATCAGTGTGAAATGTTAGAGTATGGCTGTTCATTCCTGTGTGTCCTATGAGCCCAGGTGAGCTCTGTGCAGCTTAGGTCACGTCATTAGATACAATTAATTGAGCCTGTTTGTTCCCTGCTGATCAGCCCTATAATTAGTGTTACTGCGTAAAGGCCGGACAGGAGCTTCAAATATGCACGCGCACACGCACAGCATGCTAAAACACAGCAGCGTTCAAACAGGGCATGCAAGGGTCACTGATGCTGCGCCCCCCCCTGCCTGTCCCGCTGGCTCACAGGCAGGCCCGGCGGTTTGAGGCAGGACGGGATGGGCAGCTCGAGCAGGCTGTCCGGAAAGGTCGCGGGGCTCAGCTGCTTCAGGACAGTCTGCATGGCGCTCAGCACCAGCGGCGCCGGGCTCCTCCCTGACAGGTAATGGTAGGTCTCCGAGCCCAGCGCCCTGCTCCAGCGCTCCGGCTCTCTGTCCAGCGCATCCTTCATTTTAAAGCGAACTGTCGGCATGAACAGGATCAGGTTGTCTAGGCACCGCCTCTTCTCCCCGCCATTCACCACTTTGGAGTCCCTGAGCTTCTCCAGAAGGACATCCAGCGGGGTCAGGCCGTTGTGGTCCTGGGCGTTGGGGGACGCTCCGTTGCCTAGCAGCAAGATGACCGCCTCGGGGCGCAGGAGCTCGCAGGCCAGATGTAACGGGGTTCTACCGTCCTCTATGTGAAAACACCCGGCTGGGTCCGTGTAGGACGGCGTACTGGGTATGCGGTGGGTCTCCTGCAAGATGAGACCGAGGATGTAGCGTCTGTCGTAGCGAACAGCCATCGCCAGGTGAGGGGCGGAGGAAGGACAGGGGCAAAAGCGCTCCCCGGGCTTTGCTAGCGCTTCATGCGTGTACCGGCTGAGGAGGTACTGGGCGTAAGCCTGGTGATCATGAACTATAGCGTAGAGCAGCGCCTCCGACGGACTGTAGATCCTCTGGCCGGCGTCCTCCTCCAGGTAAAAAGCTTTCATCGTCCGCATGTCCTCCAACATCCAGACCGGCTTCAGGTCCCGCACGGCCCGATAGAAGAGCAGCGAGAAGGACTTCCGAAGCTTCTCGCCGTTCCGAGCCGCCGAACTGACGGCTAAAGAGTTCATGGTGACCCCGGTAATATCTTCTGAGCAGCTTACACTGTTTCCTTCATTGCTGCGGCGCAGGTCCCGCTGAAGGACTGCGCATTTTAATGAACACGGCGAAGAACCGCCATTTCTGCCAGGGGAAGGCCGAGCACGGAGAGCCGGAGCCGGACATTCCTGAAGGCAGCGGCAGCTGCGGGAGCCGCGCTGCAGTGCTGAGCCAAGGCGCATGCGCACAGTCTAAAAAACTTCAAAAGGCTTTTGAACCTGTCAGCTGCGCTGCGCGTCATACATGTTCAATAAAGTTACAAAGAACAAACAAAGCTGCGCAGTGACTCACGCGCACAGCAAGTTTTGACTGACCGGAAGTTCAAACCATCATCCTTCTATACTGACGATATAACAATATTAATACATTTTAAATGTATTTCTTTATTAAGATTGTTGGCAACATTGTACCGTAAAGGGAAAACCGAACCATTCAATATTTTCCTGAAAATATGAATTTATTTAGCCAGACACACGAACTGACAGATTTCAGTATTTTCACATTTATTTGGTTTTTTTATATTACACAATGTGGAACACGAATATGACCACGTCATCAAATTATCATATCACAAAACTTCAATTAAAATGTTTGTTTTATATTCTGGGTATTTTAGTTTTAGTTTATTTAAATTATTAGTGTTTTATTCTTTCTATAAACGGATGCTGCTGTAACAACAGGAATTTCCCTCTGGGATCAATAAAGTGTTCTGATTCTGATTCATAACCTTACACACACACACACACACACACACACACACACACACACACGCACATCAGGTTTGTCTCAGCACTTTTCTGCGCTGTATCACAAATTAATTTTCTATGATCTCAAAACTCTGTTTTAGTCAAATTGCAGCTGTATTTCCTTCAGTCTGCTTCCTGCACGCGCTCAGTCAGGACCACCTACACACAACTCACCCAAACAGACCACTTTATTTTGCTGGAGTCTTCTAACTTCAGGCTGTGAGGAGCATTTCCTTCACAGAAATGTGAACTCTTCTTGGAAGGCCGATAACCTAAAACACCAGTGACAGGAAACCTGAAGCAGCTTCTGCAAAGACAGCATGTTTACAACGCTCAGACATAGCAAATCTAGAATTATAAATACATACTGGGTAAACATGGCACCAAGTGCTAAAAAAATGTGATGTGATGTTATGACCTAGATCATCCAAAGAGTGACGTGACCTCCTTAAAAATCCCACTGGGCCCACCTAATCTTACATCTTCACTCTAATCAAAATACAAGATTAAGTGATGATTTCTTTCAGATTTCTTTATTCAAAAGACATAAACGACACACCCTGTTGAATATGAATTATAATGACTCTGTCATATGTAAAGTGCTGATGCCAATATGGAACACAAACTTCAATACAAGAGCAGTAAAATTAGGTCAGAGTAATCAGTAATATGACAAACTAACTACCTCCTATTACCAGTGTAATTTAAATAAATACAATCACAGTCATACTCACCCATGTGTCCAAGCTTTGACTGGTACTGTATATAAATATGTAACTGTACAAACTTGTGAATAATTTCAAACTGAATTTCTGTTATTACTGCAGCCCACCTGCAGTACCTCTGCGGCCCAGCAGGGGGCCTCTGCCCACACGCACTGACCTACATGATTACAAAGAGATGCTTGTTTTAGGTCACCAGCAAAGATCGTATTGAAGCCGTTCCTCTGCATACAGACTGGGAGGCCTCGTCCGTGCAAGAAGGAGAATTTATATTAGCCACAACAGATGAATAACAAGATATGATTACTGAGCACAATTTGCTCCTTGAATTATGCACTGAAAACCTCTTTTTTTTTTCTCCAAAAATTCATTTTTCCCACGAAGCAACACTTGATTATACAGTTTTTTAAAAATATTTATTGGATTATGGTGCACTTAATGGATGCACCCAAACACTAACTGTAAATATTAGAGACTGTATCCCAGTGCTTTATGTTTTATTGCTGGCTATGGAAAATGTCTGTGTGTTGCTGCTGTGTGGCCACCTCTATATATACTTTATATTGAAAAATCTCCCTGCAATAGCTCTTCTGTGCACATTCACACTGTTCATGAAACAGGTACTTACACACCACATCAAGATCTTGTAATAGTATATTTTCTTTCCTTATCTGTGATTTTCAAGGATTTGATCCTGCTGTGACTGAGAGGTCCTGTACATGCTGCTAAATATGGTATCATCACATGAAATGAAGCCACACTTACACAGACCACTGCTGATTAGGAAACTGTTGGCTGAAACTTACCAGCGTATCACCAGGGCTTATTGCATTCAATAACATAAAAGAAAAAACCATATAATTTATGGATTATTTGTAGTGGTAAATGGGCCTGAAACGATCCAGGTGTAGATGTCCATAAGTTGTGGTTCTTCAGCATCCAGCTAGCACTACAGAAGAGGAGTGAGCATAAACGGAGTAAGGTTTATTTAAATGGCAGTTTACACCCTCCAACAGTGAATCTGCACTCAGAGAGACACACGTAAAACTAAAAAAAACAGTTTATTTTGCTGCCCCAACATAAAGTACCCCGAGGATGAACCCACGAATAGACAGAAAACATGGGGCTGCTTGTAAGGACAGGAGCCCAGCCCTCCGCGGCTGAGACAGCCAGCTCTTAAATGCTCCAGGGAGACTGGCCAGGTGCTCCCAGGTGCACTGATAAGCCCCACCCACCAGGAACCTGCAAGACACAAACAAACAAAGAAACGAGCAACAGCAGGCCCTAGCCAAGGCAGAGGGCCGTCCCAGATGGTGCCCATGAGCAGCCATTGGCTCAGAGACCTCATAATAATCGTTCTCATTTCTCATCTCCCACCAAGCTCAGGAACGTCTGCGCCTCCTCCTTCAAACACAGTTTTGGTTTGTGTGCTTCCAGTTTCTTGCTGTCGGGTTTTTAAAATGCTGCGGTTGATTCTGGTGGAGTTGCTCTCATGACTTCACCAGGACGACGCTCCCTGGCCAATCAGTGGCGTGCTGTTCTTTTACATCACATTTTCAGATCGCCTCAAATTGCTTAAAACCCCGGCTGAGTGGGTACTAAGTCCCTGGTACCAGGTACCAGGTACTAATGGAAATGCCTACAAATCATGCTGAGTTGAGTCGAGTTGAGCTGCGCTGCATAGGTACCAATGGAAACGTGGCATTAGTTCCAGTGAAAGGAACTCTGAATGCTTCAGCACACGAGACATTTGGGACAATCTGATGCTCCAACTCTGTGGGAACAGTTTGGGGATGGCCCCTTCCTGTTCCAACATTGCTGCA
>VUQJ01029647.1:0-16207 GCA_015108635.1 Andinoacara biseriatus
GGGAGACGAACAGGTGCGCCACATACTGAGAATATTAAGATATTTAAAGTACTGGCTACACTATCAAAACTTGTTAGTTAGTGAAACAGTTGGTATGGTCCTGGGTCTCGGGCCCAGAGGATTGTCTTATTATTATTATAGTTCCTGGTTTGTTTAAAGTCATCGGTTCTTATTTAGTTCTGTCCATGTTAGTTAGATTGTTTTCTCTGAGTTTTTATGTATTCCTGTCTCCCATTTCAGTTATGAAGGTTCTGTTCTTGGTTATTATTTGTTTTCTTTCCCTCATTTAATTATTATGCTTCCCTTGTGTTCCCCGTTAGATGATAGTTGTGTCGTGTTTTGACTCCTGAGTCCTGCAGTTTGGGTCCAAGCCTGCCTGCCTTCACTGCACTTTATGACAACAAGAAAAGAAAACAAGAACAAGCAAATGTTACAGACTTACAACGTGTGTCTACAGAATCCATCAATCTTGTGTTTGCCATTGGTTATCCATCTAACCAGCTGTCCAATGCATTCTGGAAGCATTGGAATGCAGGAGCATCCAGCATGATTCCAAACCTCTGGAAAGTTCCAAACAGTAATTTAAAGTAATTGATGTTGGACTTAAATTAGAATAAACTTTCTCCTCACCGAGTCTTTTTTACACTTTCTGCCAAAAAGTTTAAAAAACACATTTCACTAAATTCATAATGTGAGGGTCAGTTTCTAAATAAGTTGGCAGGTTGGTTTTGGTTTAAGTTCCAGGATCAGACAAACCATAAGAGGCATTTGTGCAAAAAGGTGCAACAAAAGAAATGCTGAGATTGATTAGCTAGCTAGCTGAAGAGCCCGGTTCTTTACCAAAGACAGTATATAAAAGCATCCGAAGCATCTGTCCTCCTGCGACTGGACAACACGATGATGGCACGACAACCTCATCTGTGTCCATTTTTAGGTGGGAACATGGAAAAGATGGAAAGAAGTTTTCCTAAAAACAGTACAACAGACTGAAAAGGACATGACAAACAATAAAAATCAAGAAAATGTATTTTCATTAAATGCTACAGTTCAGCATCAGTTGATCTTCATTATTGTATGCTGGATATTACATTAGATGTTTATTGACTTCATGACTAAGAAGCATCTAAACAACAATAAACAACAAAGTCAATGATGAAATACAACCAAAGCTGCAAATGAACTCGGTGATCTCTCTGAAACCCAAACTCTTTAAACAGTATATTGTCAGTTACGTAGACTTCTGTCTTTAATTAGCACAGCAATTTAATTAGGTTCATACTGGATAATTCTGCAGGGCATGACCTAGAGTTCTATTTCTGATTACAGCGTTTAATGTCGCTGCATTAAGTAGTGTTTCATCATGTAGTTAAATGTAAAGGGTAGAGTTTACATATCTTGTGCATCTGATAAAACAGATTTTTATGGAGTGTATGCCCCCCTCAAGTATATCAAACCATGTGTGGTAACACAGTCGAGATATGAACACAGTGTGACAGGATCGCCTTATTTCACTGTAACTGCATTATCTACAAACCGCTCGACTTATATCACAAATGCAGCAACAGCCGTGATTTCAAGTTGATGCTCGGCTCTTTCAAGCTGCAATATCTACTCGCGCACTATAGCCTGCTGTGTTACCATACTTAATACACCCATTGGAACAGATGAAGTCCTTTGAAGCTACTCGTTTATTTATTTATTGACAATAACCATATAATTTATAAATCATAAGGGTTTCTTCATTGTAATTTTGAGCATATTTACTCAGCAGTCACTCTGGGAACATCTTTGAATCTAATGCAATCCAGTAAAACAGCTCTCCCATCTTAATGTAGTTTATGTATTTTTGTTGTTGTTATTTATCAGAAAGTACATTATATATTTTTTGCATTATATATTAATATGTCACTCCTCTTATTTCTGTTGATGGGGTACATTTGTAGTACTGTTGTGTTGAACTACATAAGAATGGTTGATTCCATTATGCATTATACATAAAAACAAACAAATAAAATTCTACGAATAAACACAGAGATAAGTCGTGTTTGTTTGTCAGCAGATTCCCTTCATTAATCCTTTTCTTTGCATATTTTGTACATGTTGCACCCTGAAAGTTATTGTTACTGATTCCTGCAGCATTTCATGGTAACATCTGGAATGCAGAAAAACAAATTAATAAAAAGCAGTTATTGACCTGAACTGAGCAGTCTGGATACAACTGCCTGTAGATTTGCATTCTAACGCCTCTGTTGGGTAATCCTAGAAAACTTCAGGGCTGCAGTGAATTCATGGAAACGGTTTTGTAGACATGGACTCTGGTTAGTATTTAGGCCAGCAGCTGCCAGCCAGTCAATCTGGGGTGTCAGCCGAACTTCAGTGTGTGTGACGGCCCTTGACCGTGTTTGGTCCACCGCCCATTCTGGACTCTGACTGAATGTCCAGATAATCAGTCAACCTCTCTGACGGCCTAACTTTTTTAAATGTCTAAAAATATTACGTCTGTGTTTGAACTGCTTTTTTTAAAAAAACACTGACATCATAACATATACATTCAGCTCCGGTTTGACTCATGAAGACCTGCTGCATAATCAAGAACTGCAGAAGTTGTTGCTCTGAAGCCCTTCTGTTCACTTTTGTTCAAACTCTTGTTGCGTACATGTATGCACATCTTTCTTTTTTCCCATGATGCTCACTGTTAAACTGGAGATTAGCTTTCACAGTGAACTACCACAGTAAGTCGGCACTGGATGGATTAAAACAACTTAAATATTCAAACCATCACTCAAGAAGTAATCCAAAGTTGCCAGTAACTAGTTTCTGCTAACTTACAATCATGTGTCATGAACAGGGGTTACATTTTCATAGATTTTCTATGATGAGTAATCAGCTTTAATTACATGTCTTTTCATTATAAATTTGAAACCATTAATTGGATTCATAAATGGGGGGGGGGTCTATATTATACAGCAAAGGCACTAATCACCACTTATTTTCCTTTCTCTGTCCACATGGTTTTCATTTTGTAGCTCCTGTATCTCCCCGAACATCTGTCTCATCTTTATGCATGTTTATTGTCTGTATTAATGCCTTTTCAGTACAATTACTGGTTTTAAAAAGGTTTTTCAGGGTTGAATAAAAGTTAATTTATGATTAGGGTGTTGAAGAATATGATGAGTTGGCAACCATGATGGTAGTTACTCCTTTAAATTAGACTCTGGACTACCCAGATGAGAATATTTAAAAAAAAAAAAGACCAAAATGAACATAATGATTTCACAGAGTGAAATAGGTTAGATCTTGTTATCAATCAGTCTGTTGATGGCCTCTCATTATGTAATTAAGCAGTCATAAAGAAATCTTTAATCATCCACCACAGTAAATTAAGTTAACAAAAATTTTAGGTCCAGTGGGTACATTTTGTTTTATTATTTATTTATTATTATTCCTCCAAAAATCCAATTGCACTATTGCTCACACTGGACAGCTTGCTCAATAATTCATACAATTAGTTTTTCTCCTTAAGCAAGCTCTCTTGTTTCGGTAACCTGCCTCAACCTTCGCACTGGCCCCTGTCTTATTAATCAGTCCTCATCGATTTAGTGTTGAAACTAATTAAAGGCCTGACATGTGCAGTTGATTCCAGACATCTGTATGTGTCATGAATGCAAAAGCACGCCCTCTCTGCCACTCTCTAACTGACTGCCATTGACATCTGCAGTGTAACTCGCTCCACTTAAAACAAAGAGAAGCAGTTTCTGTTTTTCAGCAGATTCATTGGCACTTTAAGACTCTGTGTGAATACTAACAAGCGTCTCCAAAACTTTTCTTTAGTGTGGATTCGTAAAGAAAGAATCTAACTGAGCAAAGTAATCGGTAATTATGTTCCTTGGCATTCGTTGTAGCATTGTTGCTCCCAGATTTTAGCGGCTTTTTAGGTGAGAACAATGCAAATTTTTCTTTTATCCACCTGTTGCTGTCCGTGGTTCTGAACAATATTTGATTCAAAATGTCATGAACGTTTCACTGATGTTTGATGTTGCCAGTTGCCAAGTATAGAGAATTCCTGATATATCCCATATAACTATATTTTAAGACGTACATATTTCAGATGTTTATGCATGATACTTGTTTTCTACAAAAAGTTACATTTATGTACAAACGTGTATCTGCTTTTTCTGTTTGAATGCAGAATCACAGAGTCTTAAAATGTATTTAAAAACATGTTTACACTCTGGTACGAAAAACAGTTTTGGCCTCTATGGATAGTTTCCCTTCATAGCAACCACAGAGTGGGTGACTTTAAAAAAAATCTTATGTGCAGAATGTTAGGGCCACTTTGTAGCCAGTAGCTGATTATTACGCCTCACCTGCTCATTCTTGTTACTACACTGGACCTCTTCACTATGTTTGTCCTGTTGCTGGCTTAATGAAATTATCTGACAAAAAAAAGTGGTTACAGTGTTGGATCTGCAAGAAGTCTGTGCTTCAGCTTTGGTGAGTGAAATCTAGCATTTTATTGCTTCCTCATTTAGCACTAATTAGCAGGTATGTGTGCAGTTTATCTATACAGATTGCTAACAAAGCTAGCTTGTCGTGACTGATAACTCCACTTTCTCTTCCAGGTATGGTAAATTCTGGCTCTAAAACCAATAGGTATTGTAATGGTGGCTATGTCCATCTTTTACATACAATCTGTAGTTCTAACATTCTGTCATTCACGCGTGTTTAAAATTCAGATACAAAGTGTGCAGAGAAAGTTTTAAGCTCTAGCAGATAAAGATGTGTCAAATTCTATGCATAAATCATAAAGAGAGGTTTCAACAATTTAGTGAAGCAAAGCACGTGTTTAAGCAGAGTGAGGCTTTAAGATTTGCAGTCTTTTCTTTTTCTGTTTTTCTTTCTTTTTTAAATCTGTCCTGTCCGGCAGCTTAAGCAAGCCAGATTACAGTCTGCATGCTGTGTTGAGCCAGACACATTTGCTTAACCAAGAGGATCTCTAAGAAAGGTTCCTCCTTTTAATCTTTGTATTTTTAATATTTACATTTTTTATTTATTTTATCACTGATATTGATATTATACAGTTTCCCTACACTGATAGGTAGGAAAGAAGTGACAGAATGACAAAGGGGGACATATATGTACACACACACACACACACAGACACACACACACTCATGTACACACACCCCCATATACGAATCATATGAGAACATACAAAGACACACCGATCCTCACCAACCTGCACCTACAAAGTTTGCAGTCTTTAGTGCCTTCAATAAATGTTTACATTTTAAAGACCGATAATAGAAATATACCTATATATTACATCATCAATGAAGACATTCATGTGTTAATAACTGGCATGCTAATTCGTTTATGTCTAAAAAGAGGCTGTGAAATAGAATTCCCTCAAAAGCAAACATAATTGACTCACGCTCACTCACTCAGTTCCTCTTGAAGTCTTTAAATTCTAAATTGTTCAAATTCAAAATGCTCAGAGCAATTTTCTACAGCTTCACAATGCATATGAATATTGTTCTGTTGGGGAAACTGCTGACTCACTTCAACTGTAAAAGGCCACCGACAGCAATAAGCAGTAATACAGCGCACTAATTATCTCACATGCAGAATAGAAGAAATTATGTCAAGGTTAAGTTGGGACTTTGCTCCTGGCTGTTTTACACACACACACTGTGTCTTTTAAAATGTATAGTTTGTGTAGTAAATGTTCCTTGCCACTATAAACACTCAACACCATTCATTAAGTAGTATAAACACTCATAACTAGACTTCATGCCCCCAAAATGAATATGTGCTACTTAAAGTAGCAGTGGTGGGTAAACAATTAGTGTATTCAGCCCTTCAATGATGAAGCGTCCCACTACCACTATTAAGACATGGCATCTTTATACAGTTTATCCCCGCTGTTTCATGAATTCACAATTACACCTCATTAATGTGTCATTTGCATAATTACAAGGAATGGGGACACCGTTCACAGTGGGAATACACACTACCTTGAAGAAAAAAAGATGCAACACAATGTTTTGTGCTACAGCAGCAGCGATATTTTGATACTGCTTATGTTTTTAGGTGGTGTGCTTATTAATGATTTTACAGTTAAAAAACTGGAACAATTTTCACTCGTGTGTCTTGTTGCAGCAGTTTTTGATTGGCAGCCAGATTTCATAAACCGAAAAGATACTTTTGTTCATATTTTGTTCTTCCTAATATTTTCAATCGCAGTAATTCCCAAAATTTAATTTTATCTCATTAGGGGCATGAAATAAGGTGGAATCTGTGCAATAAAGGCCTAGTGAGAAATCCAGGAAAAGAGCTTATTTGGCCTGCACAGGTACTTTAACCCACCCTCTCTGGGTTATTTGTAAGATAAATGAAACCAGAGAAACAGATGACAGGTCTTTAGCTCAACTATAAAATGCAATTAACCAGCAAATGAGGCCAGGCAAGCCACTCTGACCATTCAGTATGAGCAACAGCTAGAGGGGAAGGAGGAGAATGGTAATTCATACCCAATCTGCAAACTGCTCTGCTACCTTTAGTGGGTTGATAAATAGCATTTGACATTTTAACTGCTGCTGATTTGGGTATTCAAAGGTATCTAATTAAGATTTCTAAGATTTTTTTTCTTTTGCTCGCCAAAGGGGATGATATCCTCTTTTTGAAGTGTGCTAACCAGTGGTTAAGAAAAAAAAATCAATGTTTTTAATTTTTTATCCTACACTGTAAATTAATAAGATAATGTTTATGTTTATTTGTCACATGCACAGTTATACACAGTACAATGTACGGTGAAATGTTTTGTGTACCTGCAGCCGGTAAGTAGTAGACAAAAACAAAAAAAGGAGAAAGGAATTATAAAATATATATATATATATATATACATATATATATATATATATATTTTTTTTTTTTTTTTCTGAAAAAATATCAGACCACACAAACCAGAGGGAGGTGCTCACCTTTGAGGGCAGCCTTAAAACCACTCAAAAGGAGCTGAAAACTATTTTTTTGGCATATCTACATTATTTACATGCCATGTCTCAGATACTCGAGGATTCTGATGTACTGGGCGGCAAAGACAAGGGTGCCAGTTATAGGTAATTCAGTGTGTCAAGACAAGTTCTTCAAGATTAGGCAATCCATCAAAGTAACAAACAATCTTGAAATCTCTGAGAAGAAAAGGAAGGATCCCCTCTGGAAGGTGAGACCTGCAGCAAGGCTATCTCAGTGTGCCAAGACCATGGAAGGTTGTGTAGATGAGCAGATGAGTCCCTTCACAAGACAGTCACCTGTACAGCAGATTGTGAAAGGGAAGCCAAATCTTACAGGATTGAAAATGCTAATCCCAATGGTTTGGTGTTGGATTTTGAAATTTACAAAGGCCAGAATACCTCCACTGACCACCAGCTGGGAAATAAAAGAAATGAGGTTCCTCAGATGGTATTTCACCTCTGTCAAAGTATTGGATATGATTTAAGCCATTACGAAAAACAGAATCCCTGAATTGTGCGAGGCCAACAAGGAAGAGGTGAATCTGAAATGGGTGACAATTCAGCCATCAGAGGCTGCAGCAATTTAGTGGCAGGATAATAACGCTGTTCTAATGACCTCCAATATCCATGGGATAGAGCTCCAGGACAGCTGCATGAGATGGTCAGTGAAAGAAAAGTGCCATGTTACTGTGCCTAGACCTGCTATTGTGGCTGAGTACAACAAAAACATGAGTAGAGTTGATAAGAAAATGGACCATCTGTATCGTCATACTGCATCTCATTCTCCCCGCTGCAAAAAAGGGCTGGATCAAGTACAGGTCATACCACCCGGACTGTGGGAGACCAGAGAAGCTGTAGGCTGTAGTATTTTGACTTCAAGCTGTTGTTGGCTGAAACTAAAACTGCTTCCTGTCATACAATGCATGATCTATGTTACATAAACCCCAGCTTCAGGTGACTCTTAGGTGTGCAGAATGCAGTTTAGTCAAAAAGCCCCACTATGAGATCATATTTGTTAAATATTGTTTTAATGTTAAGATGTAGTTTCTTATGCTATATATCGCCAGGAGGATATAAAGCACCTCTTTCCTTGCCAGATCCTTTATGTTCTCTGTTTGTTTCTTCTGTTTTCCTAATTCCCAGTGGTTAGCGGTTTGGATTCCTGTTTATATGGAATTTACGTCAGTCAATAAATAACTTGCCAGCCCCACTTTCAACTTTATCTGCTTTCATCTCCTGCATTTCAATCTTTTCTCCAACACATGCTGACTTATAAGCAATCAAAGGATGTATGTCATTAATAAAAAGCATAATTAGATTGAAATTTTGATTAGCTGTTGGTTGGAAAGAGAAATGATGTACTAATTGACTACACAGATGACACAAAGTGAACAAGGAAAATCAGTGCTGGATGTGTTCCCAAAAAAGTTAATACAATACAGATGTTGCTTCTCTTCTGTTGAGGCATTTGTACCACATAGGAGGCACTTCAGTTGACAAATGGATCGCAGGTGTGTGGTATTCAATTCAATTCTGTTAAATTTATATAGCGTCAAATCACAACAACAGTTGCCTCAAGGCACTTTATACTGTAAGGTAAAAACTGTACAATAATACAGAGAAAAACCCAACAGTCAGACAACCCCCTATGAGCAAGCACTTGGCGACAGCGGGAAAGAAGAACTCCCTTTTAACAGGAAGAAACCTATTAAAGCTGAGGTAATCCCATCCAGATTTGAATAGACACCGTGTTTTAAAGATTCATAGGGATGAGCACAATAACCTCAGTTTTATTTGAATTTAGAAGCAGGAAATAAGAGGTCATACAGATCTTTGTGTCTATAAGACATACCTGCAATTTAAATAAATGGTGTATGTGATCTAGCTTCATGGATAGATAACAGTGACGTGCGGTCAGGTGAGGCAGTACCTCCCCTGTCATCATGACAAGTAAAATACTAACATTGATAAGAGAAAATACATTTGACCACTTGACTGTTTTATAAAACTGTTTTCTGAATTATTTTCACGGATTAATGTTCAAAATTGCGGAATTTATGCATCGCCTGTTCAGACACATGGAAGAAATGCGGGGTGAGCCAGTGCAGTGTTGTGGCTCACCTCTGGGGGCGCTGTGTCACATACAGTAAATGAAGCAGGCAGTTGGCGCATGCCCATTGCTGTCTCTCTTTATATCGCCAAAATACATGTTTGATTACACATGTGCTACACATGCTGATGCTCCACACTCTGTCTAATATATTGAATGAATCTGTGTGCCGTTTTTATTCTTTGCGATTGGCCATGTGCACTGTGCAAATGCACAGTGAAAATAGACAGAGTGAGGCAGAAAGTACCGTGCCGCACCGATAGGGGGCAGTGCTGCAACAGTGCTGCTCCATAGTGAGAAGGATAGGCGCATGGATTTCATCTTCAAATAAAGGTAAGATAATACTTTTTTTTAAAAATGTATTTAAAAAGAGAGACCCCCCCCCAAAAAAATAATAATAATTTGACCTTACATTAAATATTTCATTTTTCTTGCCATCATTGTTGAACAGAATGGGGTTGATTAAAGCATAATTAATCATTGACAGAAATAACTGAATTATGAGCTTCTATTTTGGGTTCATATATGTAAACATCCAACTCCAGACAAGTCAGTGCCTCATTCATCACAAACTTCACCGCGTCTCTCATAGATAAAGTGGGGTATCATCTGGGTAGGAATACATCATGCTACGCCTGAGGGAAGCATGATGTATGATGTAAATAGAGTTGGTCCAGCTGCTCTGCACTGTGTTGGCATATGGCATTGAAGAAAACAATGACGGAATTATATCTTTAAACTTAGTTACAGCACTTTCAGCTACTGTAATGAAATTTATTCCCCACTGCGGTGCAACCCATTATTGTAAATTTAAAGGATGTTAATAAATTATAAGTCAAAAGATGGTTTTCAGGGAATACTGTTAAATCTTCAGTTTCTATGTCATATGTCAGAACAAGATCCAGAGAGGGATTAAAGTGGTGGGTGGGGTCATTCACATTTTGAGAGAAGCCATTTGAGTCTAATAACAGATTAAATGTAATATTGAGGCTGTCATTTTCAGCTTTTTCTACATGGACGTTAAAATCTCCTTCTATTGTAATTTGATCTGAACTGAGCACTAAATCAGAGAAAAAGTCAGAGAAAAAATAAACAACAAATAAAACAGGTTTTTGAGTTTTCTAATTATGGTGTACAAGGCTAAGAGTCAGGCTTTCAAATCAATTAAAACTCTGGCTGAGTCTTTTGGCTGGAGTGGAAGATTATTAGGATTAATTCATAACTCAGTGACTACTGGCCATAACCACACTCAAAACAGTACAGGCATAAAGAAATGAACCTGGTTGAGCATCGTTCCACATACACAAACGCAGACACACAGCTTGAGCTTTTATTTTGAGTTTATAGTTTAGACCAAAATGAATCTATGAATCTCTCCCACAGGGTGTGTGATTGTTTCGAAGGTGAGGTGAGAAGGGAGGCAGGACAGCTCTGTGTGTGTGTGTGTGTGTGTGTGTGTGTGTGTGTGTGTGTGTGTGTGTGTGTGTGTGTGTGTGAGAGAGAAACCTAATCACTGATGCTTCTGTGAGCTTTAACACCGTTCCCTGCTGCAGGAGGCTGATGTGCTGAGCAGCTGTGCCAGTCTGGAGGCTGTCATGGATCAGCTGACTCGTTTCAGAAACCAAGTTCGAGAATTCGCGCTCGCTCGTCAGGACGCTCCGGCCACGGGATCCCCCACCAAACCTGGACTTTACCCTGAAAGAATCCCTCTCCTTAAAGCCTGCGATGCCCTCCGAGATGCCCTGGCCCCGCTGGGCGTGGTGATAAAGGTATGCTGAGCTGGAAAGAAGCGTCTCAGTGTGCACACTGTTACAGGACTGATGGCCCTTTGTGGTGTTTCCAGGATAGAGGAGCCAGCTCCACGTGGGAGATCAACCCGAGCGGGAGAGGACGGAGACCCCAGCACGAAGGCTAGGAGGCATCGAGCTCAAAGACTACAAACATGGTGACTGCGCCTCGCTTTGTTTCAGCAGGTGTATGCAGGAGTTTGAGTATTCTGTGCTGCAGAGGTTGGTATTATTACCTCGTCTGTCCAAGACTCCGGCACCTCTTCCTCATCATGCTACAGAGTTCGTGACAGCTCATTTATTATAAAGCTCCTCCGTCCATCCCAGGAAGGCTTCTACAGCTGACGGCAGCATCCTGCCTTTCCCCGTCTGCACCTGTTCTGAGAACAGGCACAACCTCCATCACAGGGAGCTGCTGGCTCATTGAACCATTATTAAATATCTGATCTTCATTTATTTGATATGTACAAATCTTCATTTGAATTTAATAAACCTGACAAAAGAAAACTGCAGTATTTCCCTCTGAGTACAAAGGAGCATAAATACACTGAGTACAGTAAAGAAGAGAAGCTGTTCGATATCAACAGGTTTATTTCAGTGAGGCTGCGTCCGCCTCTCTCTGGGTAAACTGCAGGAAGCTGCTGCTGAGCCGTGAGGTTCCTCTGAAGGACGAGGCGGTTGTAGACAGTCCGGTTACGGTGAGCGAGCTCTGCAGCGCCGCCGCCGCTCACTCGGGCATCAGGTTGATCAGAGAGTTGCTGGCCTGAGCCAGCTCTGCGATGGACACTCGGCCTCTCTGCCTGATGAACTGAGCCACCGAGTCGAGCTCTGCTGGAGTGATGGAGATGAACTTCCCTCTGTCGTCCATCACACCTGCAGCACAGGAGTTCATTAATAGAGTTCAAGAACACGCACAGGCTTATTTCTGGTATTTGGTGGCAGCCTCTGTACCGACCAGTCCGTCCACATCGGCCCTGAAGCACCAACCTGTGAGGAAGCCTTCAGCTAGCAGCTCCTGTAGTCTGGTGATGGCATCTTTTGTCCTCATCCCAAAATGAGAAGCCAGATCCTCGAGGAGGACCACCTTAGAGCTCTGCGGGACACACGGGACCGTCAGAAAACACCATCACTCACTCGAGCACAGCTGCGGTGCGCAGAGCCGCTCGCACTCACCTCGATGTACTGGATGAATTCTTGCAGCAGGTTGCGTGACTGAGTCAAAAATGCAAAAGGTTATTAGAAGCAAAATGTATGCAGAAATCTGCAGATGAAAATGGTGCTGACGGTGGTCTGACCTGGTCCTCAGACAGCTGCTCCTCCTCTCCCTGGTCTTCAACGATGAAGGAGGCTTTAAGCCGCAAGTACTCTTCCTCCTCGCGCTTTTCCTGCTCCTCTTTGGCTCGGCGCTCCTGCTCCTCCTGAATGAAGAGCAGCACAGTGTGAGCACCTCCTCATACGAGCACACGGGGACAAAGATGGGACTGAGTGAGACACCTGTTTCTGCTCCAGCAGCCGCTCCTTCTCCTCTTCCTGCCGCCTTTCCTGCTCTCTGAGCTCCTGCATCCTCCTCCTCTCCTCCCTCTCCTCCATCTCAGCCTGAAAGTACAAGTAAACTCTGACGAGTCTTAAAGCTCTGCATCTTTAAACCAAACCGGATCAACGCTCGAACAGCGAGTGCTGAACATGTTCTCTGGGCCGTGTACTATCAGGGAATCAGATTAGGGCTGCAACTATTCTAGTAATCGAGTATTTATCGATTAATCAGACAAAAATATACTTTGGTCTTATTAACGCTTCATCAGCATATTTTAACTTCCGTCCTGCAGATCTGTGTGAACAAACAGGGTGGACGGAGCAGCCACAAAGTTCTCTGTTCTTCACCTGATCATCAGGTGGTTGATGAAGGACCTCCAGCTGTTTCCAGCTGTTGGTTACAGGAACAAGCGCAGCTGCCGTGGACGCTCCTTTCATGCCACCTGAGCTCACAGTCTCAGTAACGGCTCCGCCTCTTTGCGCTTACTGTGTGTGTGTGTGTGTGTGTGTGCGCGCGCACAAACAGACTGCACAAAAAACAGCTGCTGTTGTGTTATCAGTGTTTTTGTTGGAAAACTGGAGGCTGCGTGAGCTTGATGCTGTACTGCTTTGTATTCACACGCGTCCTCAATAAGTTTGTACTGCAGGCCTATTTTCAGTCTCTAATCAGGGATTAAAGCATAAAAATATTCTGACGGAGCCCCTCGGTACGATCGTTAGTGCTGACGGCTGCACCTGCTAGCAAACTGTGGTAATAGTGATCAGTTCTGGGGTGCACAGAAAACGTGTCAGTGATGATCCCCTCATGTTAAAGGGGTGTTTGTCAATGGTCAAGTGAGGAGTACGTCTCTCACCTCCCTCTGGGCTTTCTTGGCTTGTTTCTCCTCTAGCTTCCTCTGCTTCTTTGCTCCGACCTTTGCAGTGGGCTGGAAGCTCTCCTGCTCTGCCTCATCATCGTCCTCCTCCGCAGGCTCCTCCTCTGAAACAGCGCACATCAGTTACATGCTGCTGCTGGTTTTCATACTTGATTAAAGTTTATACCAATATATGTTTTTGTATGCTTCAAATTATGCAAAACATGCAGATGTGGGAATATAAATAAACAAAAAGAAAATGTAAAAACTGGCATTAAAGACGATGAACAGAATTTGTACACACTGGTTCCACGTCGGTCACAAACATTCGGAGGACTGCAGCTGCGGGGACAGTCAGCTTCTTACTGTAATCTTAACTTATGAAAGAGATTTGGCTCCTCTGGATTTCCAGTTTCCACAACAGGATCATATCTGAGGACATGCAGGAAACCTGTGCTGCTGCTCTCCTCATGCACTCCCTAAACCACCCCACCATACTGTAACTGATCCTGTAACGATCCTGTAACTGATCCTGTAACGATACTGTAACTGATCCTGTAACGATACTGTAACTGATCCTGTAACGATACTGTAACTGATCCTGTAACGATCCTGTAATGATACTGTAACTGATCCTGTAACG
This sequence comes from Andinoacara biseriatus, assembly GCA_015108635.1. Taxonomy (NCBI): domain Eukaryota; kingdom Metazoa; phylum Chordata; class Actinopteri; order Cichliformes; family Cichlidae; genus Andinoacara; species Andinoacara biseriatus. The sequence continues at coordinate 13,944 of VUQJ01029647.1, forward strand.
ATACTGTAACTGATACTGTAACTGATCCTGTAACGATACTGTAACTGATACTGTAACTGATCCTGTAACGATACTGTAACTGATCCTGTAACAATACTGTAATGACACTGTTGTCTGACTAAGTGCAGCAGAAGCTTCAACAGCACATTAAGCAGTGTCCTGACTGTGTCAGCGTGGAGCTGGCAGCACAGACTCGGTGTTTACCGCGTTGCTCGGCGTCTCTCTGCGTCCGTCTGTTAGCCACCACAGCGGCCAGGTTCCTCCTCCTGCGGGGCACGCCGGCTCCCCGCTCCTCCGCCGCACGCCGAGGGGGCCCCGCTGCACGCACAACCTCCCTGCGCTGCTCCTCATCAGCTGAGCACACAGCACAGTGAAACAGTGACCCACACGCAACTCACACAATGAAGCAAAGGTGTCATAGAGGAAACAACGCTGCTAATGTCCTCAACACAGCGCGCTTCCCTCTCCTGCCACAGCTCCGTGTAATCAGCTGTGAACGGTTTACATGAACCATGTCATCATTGTTATTAACCAGCTGTCAGTGGATTTACACGCGTATATATATATATATATGAGTCGGCAGCGCGGCCTCTTACCTTCCCGGCTTCTGCTCCGCGCCTTCAACGCAAACACGAGCAGGACGACGAGGATAGCAGCAGCTACCACATACAGAGCTACATCCATGGCTGCGCTGGAATATGCTTCACTACAGTTCACTACTGCTCATTACTAAAGTCAACTACTCCAGCTGCTTCTTCCGGGTATGCTTTGGTGCGCCGTTAAAAATGAGGTAGCGCCACCTGCTGTGTCGGAGTCTGTAGTACCGCCACAGACAGACAACAGAAAAACAAGTAATTAAAAACGAGAGCATAAATACAAAAACTGAATTCAAATTAGGCTCAATGTACATATGACTGACACAAAGTCCACAACGACAAATATTAATGTTCACAGAAGAATAAAATGGTTATAAAATTTGTTTGCAGCCAGAAGATGAACAAAGTGAAGGATCTAAGCATCTGTGTTTATCACCGGCACTCATTCAGGAAACACAAAGACTTTATTATTATTTTTATTACAGTAACAAACGACAATTCTCAAAAAGAACATTTTTTTTTTCATTCAAGCTTTTTGTTCCTTAAAAAAAAGAAAAACTGCTTTACGCTTCACATTGTTCTTAAGCCCCCTAGCATTTAAAGAAATGAAAGATACTATACCTGAAATTTTGTTTTTTTCTTCCCCTCTCTTTTTTCTTCCCCTTCTTTTTAAATAGAACACAAAACCACAAGATGCGCAGGAATGAGGGTTCTTGTCCTTTATACAGTCAGTGTAAGGCACATTTTACCTTTAAGATTAGTCAGGTGAGGTAGAGTAATAACAGTCAAATTAAAGAGATCTGGCTGCTAAGGGTCCACTCTTTGATTGTTGATCAGCGCATATCCCTCTTTCAGGAAAGCTCTTTGCCCTCTTTCTCTGGCTTCCCGTACTCTCGGCCATAGCTTCTTCCGGGCTTCCCTATCTTCTTTGGAAAAATCTTCCTTAAATTGGATATGCAACTCCTGACAGACTCTGGCATCTCTGGATCGCTTCCACACCTCATCTCGATTCGTTCTCGCCATAAACTGGATAATTACTGACCGTGGAGCGTTGTTCGAGGTGGCCGGATCTCTTTTCCTCCCCAAGCGATGGACAACGTCCACTGACCCGCGGAGCTGCTCCACAGACACGGGCATCACTCTGGTCAAAATGCCAATGACCACCTCTCTTATATCCTCTCCATCCTTTTCAGCCAGGCCGTTGATCCTCAGGTTCCATCTCCTTTTATAACGGGCTTGCTCAGTCACAGAGTCCTTGAGGCACTTGTTTTCCTCCTGAAGCTTGCTGACCTGCTCCTGTAGCGCTTCGATGTTCTGCCTGTTCTCGATTATTGCAACAGTGTTTTCCTCAATTCTTTTTTCAAACTTTAGCAAAAGCTCGGTTTGTGTATCCATTTTCACCGTCAGTGCATTCACCGCCTGCAAAATCGTCTCACCAATGCAATCTCCTTCAGGGCTTCGGCTATCTTTCCTGTGTTTTTTGGGATGAGGGGCCTTCATTGGAGTATGCATCTGGTTGATTTTATCGGATTTGGACATCTGCTCGTCTGTCACAATATCTATTACTTCACTGGCTCCTTCGTCTTCAACACCTGGGGGGGCAGCCATGCCGTAGTTGTGGTCCTCCATTGTTGTCGCGTGTATTAATAGTATAATAGAGGAAAAAAA
>VUQJ01029648.1:0-11972 GCA_015108635.1 Andinoacara biseriatus
AATGAATTGAACATTAATATATATATATATATATATACCATACAGATTATTGTGTAGTACTTTGATGTGAAAGCTGGGAATAGAATAGAATTTATAACTTGATGGCCCCATCTGATTTTCCTACAGATAAAAGGCTGCAATTTAAAAAAATATATGTGATCTTTGTAGACCAGATTCTATCTTTATCAACAAACAGACCAACTAAAAACTATTTCCCTTGTTTGGAAAAACATTAAAAAACTATTTTGCATAGAAGCCAAAATGTTATTTCTATGGTCGCACCTGAACCTCACATTTTAAGATCAAATCAGATTAAAGACATTTGCTACAAGTGGTCCTGTCATGCCTATCATTAGCCTGTGTTTATGCATTCTTTCCTAAATGAGCAGCTACCTTACAAACAAATGAACTGTGACTGCTTTAGAAACTCAAAGTGCAGGCTTGGCAGCCATCACACAAATATCCATCTATCTCTCCAACCAAGTAAGAGGTTGTTTAAAAGTCTGGAGAGGTGACTTACTGTAGAGGAGAACTGTGCACGCTGTGCAGCATCCAGTCTGTGCTAGACTTAATTATTGGCCTATTTAGAAGCACACAATGATATTTCAAGGTGTGAAGGGGCAAGATAATCTTTTCTGTGTGTGTGTGTGTGTGTGTGTGTGTGTCAGGGCAAGTCAGCGTATGTTCACGTGCTTGCATAATATTCTGCCGGTGTCCTCATTTGCATATATGTCAGAACGTCTGATTCTACATGTGTGTCAGTCTGTCTGTGTCTGCTGCGGTTGTGCTGCGGCCGATGTCGGCTTGCGTTTCTGTCTATGTGCGGGATTGAGTTCACGGGCTAGACTGGCCGACCTATATTGCCAGCAACTGCTACTACTGACATCGCCACCGACTGGCTGGCTCGCCTCTAATCCCCACTCACATACTCTAAACTCCTTTTAGCAAACAGGTTTTTATTTCAGTTCTACAGGAAACACTGCTGATAGACTTCAGGTGAGGCTAATAATATCATGTAGGCTAATATCCAAACCATACGGAGAGCAATCCCTTAACCACAGTCTTTAAACTCTAACCTTAATCTACTGCTAATTCTAGCCTTATGGTTAACTTTGAACACCACCCACACTGGCCAGAAGTCTTGGTTACAGGATGATTGTAAATGCCCTTGAGTAGACTGAAATAACCAAAGCTGTGTTTTATTCCTCCATCAGACGTTACATATTTTGTCTTTAACAGCAAATATAAATAAGGCTACAGCTATGCAGCGCACCTGCAGTCAGAAAAAAAAAACTCTAGTAAACCTGACACACTCTTTAGATGTATACAGTGTAATATGATCAACAGCTGCTAACAGAATTTAACACCGACATGCCATTTTAATAACAGTGAAATCAGCAGTTAGGTAACAGAATACACCATGATACAAAAACACTTTAAGGTGCCACTCAGCTTCATTTTTGTCCTTATGCAAACACTTTTATGCAACAATCACTGGCTAATCTTCAAAGCGTTGGTGAACTGTTACGGTTATCAAACCAACCCATCTTGGCCGTGTCACAGTTTGAGTTATGCTTTTATGGCTTGTGTTGTAATCTGAAGGGCAATGACAAGCGGTGACAGAGTCAAATTACTCCAACTCATCTAGATCAATAACAGAAATTATGCATATCCTGATTTTACAATAGCATATTATGCAAATAACACATATCAGCAAATTAAAACATTGTAAATAGTTGCCTAAGAAATCGGATACATCTATCAAACAATGATTACTAAAGAGTATATTTAGAGGGTACACAAGGAGTCCAATTTCCAGTCTGCACAGAGCATTATCAAGTTTGAGATACGAGACATTAGAAGAGGACATTGAATTCCAACTTGGTAGAAATTCAAATAAAATCTTCAGTGGAAACAGTTTCAGTGGAAAATAGTCAGTTGATTCTTTACAGCCCCTAACTCACTCCAGAATGGACCCCAGACAAAGAAATGCATGCTGGTGAAATAGTGGTGAGCAGTCTGCAAACCATATTGGAAGTGCACTCTTCTGGATAATGTTTGGAGGGAGATATTTGACTTTCTTGACAAAATATTTTTTTAAAAATGCAAAAAAAAAATAAAATAAAATTTAAAAAAAATGCTTGCAACCACCCAGTTGCTGGCCATCTTTTGTGTTTTCTCTGAAGCAACATTAGTTTGAAGTTGCTTGAGAGAGATGGAGCTCTTAATAGGTGGGAAGCCTCAGCTGTTTAATGTTGGCAGCTCAATGGTGAGGAGTAATTGCAACCACTAGATAATTTCTTGTGTGTTTCTTCTCTGTGTGTTATCGTTTGTCCTTTTCTTTATAATTTGGATGTTTTCTCCCCCCCTTTTATTGTTCTGTTTGTTTACTGACAGAAATTACTGGATTTGTGGCAGTTCATTTTTATAACTGGTACATGTGTATTTCATTTTTTGTTCATGGTGGGGGCTCAGTCAACAGCATGGAGATCCTCCTGGTCAAATGAGACTGATTACATGTACCACTAAATTGTGTCATTCTTTGGGAACCCTGCAGCTTTGACCGCTGTTTACAAGAAAACTGCATGCAGGTCAGACAGGCTCCCGCCCCATGCCCCAGCACTGAAACTGTTACATGGCAGATTGTTTTGTAATAGTTTCCCAAACTCGTCCAATGAGAACAGCTGGCCGGCATCACGTGACACAACTTTTACATAACAGTTTTTTTCTCCTTGCCATGCTCCATTGAGAATAATATCGGCCCTGCCTGGACTAGGGCATGAACGTGCAGAGTTGTCAGTCGTTTCCAGCAGAGGAGACAGACCTGAATGGCAGCTGGGGTTCAGACATACACCGCATGGATGAGGTGATGCACTTCAGACGACCTGCTCTGCATGAGGACGGAGAGTGAGAGCATGCTGCATCTCGCAGGACAGGCTTTCCAGTCGAAAAACTTCGACCTGGCGGCGGATATCTACGAGTGCCAGCTGGCGTGTCTTGGAGATCCAGAGAGCCGGCAGGAGGTGATGGTAAAGCGGGCTGACGCGCTAGCGTTCGGGGGTAAATTCACGGAAGCTTTCGATGTGTACCGGCAAGCCTCGGAGATAGAGAGGCTGAGACCGTCTCACCTGGCCAACCTCATAGAGTACCTGTCCGGTACTATCCGGAGGCAAGACGGGGGTGAGAGGCAGCGGGGCAGCGCGTGCAGGGCAGAGGAGGCAGGTGCGGCGGTTTTATACCCGGGAGTGGGTGCCACAGGTTGCGGGTATGAAGACTTCTCCTGCCAGATATGCCTGAGCTTTTTGTTCGAGCCTGTGACTCTGACGTGCGGACACTGCTTTTGTAAAAAGTGTCTGGAGAGGGAGAGGAAAGAGAAGGAGCGACCGGTTGTGTGCAAGGAGTGCAAGGACATCTCCAGAGTGAGCGACGTCCAAACTTACAGGGTGAATGTGGTCCTCAGCAACCTGCTGGCCAAGTGGTTCCCCACCCTGTACCAGGCCGGCCAGCTGAGGCGGGAGGGCAACGGGTTGTACGCCGAGAAGAAGGTGGAAGCTGCGCTGGAGAAATATAACCAAGCAATACTCATCGGTAGGACACCGAAGTACTTTCTCTTATTTTTATTATAAGCAAAAGGGAAAGGTGTGTGTATGTGTGTGTGGCTACTGTACTTTTGGAACTTTGTTAGCAATACCATAACAGCATGTCAGTTGTCTTTATATGAAACCACAGTAAAATAATAAGGTCGAGTTGTTACACATTTATTGGTGTCATAAGTGTGTCATATACAGTGTGGTAGCGACACCGTAGCTCAGTGCCTCTGCTGGCATCTAAGCGTTACATCGCCATGTGTTGGATAACAGGGTTATGTGGGCTGGGCTAGTGGGCCAAACATTGCGTAAGCACGTAACGCCCCTCCCCCAGCTCCCTCCATTGTGTAACGTCAAACAATGGATCAGGCAAATGTAGGTCAAGGGTATCAGTGCGGGTCACAGCTGGGTACGCTGGTGTTCAGTTATTTTTAATTGGGCAGAGGTTGTGTGGTGATAAAATAGGTGAACTGTGACCTTCAGACAGGAACTATGAGCCGTGAAATCCGCCCCATTGTGAATTTAGCAGAGTTTGTTTTTAATAAAATTGACTTCATAAATAATAAAAGATGTTTCTTTGCTCTTTTCTGTTTTTATCAATTTATATCAGTGATGGACACAATGATTAAACTATATTAGAGAAGTTTCCTCTGGCACAGGCAGAGTGTCTTGGATACTTGGCCTGTCCTCGTTTGACTCCACAGCAGTGTGCAGCTGCAGCGCAGTCACTTAATAGGCTGGTTGTGTAAGTTTGGAGCTGCGTGTTTCACCTTTACAAAGTGTGCCATATTTTCCATTGCTGACTATTTGATAGCTGACAGGCATACAGTTTTGCATTGCATAAGGACAGAACATTTCTGACTGTGGGTTTCCACTTGTAGAGTGTTTATCTCAAAGCAGCAACAGTGGAGCTGCTCCCATAGTGATAGATTGGGATTTATCCTGGGCTGTTTTCAGGTTTTCATGATGTCATTCAAGGTGACTCAGCATGTTTCCTAGAGGTGTTCAGATTGGTCAAAACAGAATTTTACTGAGTAAAGATTTTGTGTAAGAAAATGAGGTTTTGAATTGTCATAGTTGCAGAACCAAATTTCACATCTCTGTTCTTTAAGATACATACATTTATGCCTTAATCATGTTCCAGTACTTGCCATCAGATTGTGCCGGTTCCCCAACATCTGGCGCGAGCTTTGTTAATGTGAGCCAGCTTGACTCTGTATTACTCATATCCACGACACTACACAGGTAGTGTTAGGACCCCTACTGGAGGTAGGCCACAGCCAGGGGTCATCTGTCCCTACTGGTAAAAATGATCCATTTCCCACAGGGTGGACCTCTTATTTTAGGGTTATAATTTCAGAGTAATGTTGGATCTCTTTGAGGATCAAACACATAGTTGCATTTAGGCATGCTGCAGTTCAACTTGGGTAAAGTCTCCAAAGATTTAATGCAAGTCTGTACGATGGCCTCGGAGCTGTAATTAGAACAGGGGTGTGTGGTATGTATCTTAGTGTGTATGCATTTATGTGTGATAAGGCTGCCTGCAGTTAACCACAATGCTAATCAGTCTTCCTTCTATCTTGCTTGTGCAGATATTGGGCCTGATACCTGTGCAGTTAGAGCATTCAGTTTGACTCATTTTGCCTTGTTTTGGGGCTCTTCCTGTGCACCAATTTCTGCTTTCAATTCTGTAAGCGATTTACTGCCTGTGCCCGTAGAGAAGCTGGGAAAATATTTCCCTCGGATTCCCATAAGGCTATCTGTGACATTTGCATAAGTTTCTCAAGTTATGAAACCTAGAATCTGGGTGACCTTGATAGTACTGCATGGTTTTGTAAGGCAGCAGTTTTTTTTTTTTCATAACTCGTTTTGTAATATGAAAACGGACCCATTTTAAACATTCCGTCTGTCTTACAACATGAGAGCATTTAAGATACCAGCAAATCCAGATATTTGAAAAGGGAAACGATAGTGGTCATTAATTATTTTTCTTTATTCCACGGAAAGCTGCAAAACATTTGGTTGTATATACAGGGGTTAGGACTTTTCTTGGGAAGATAGTATTTTAATAAGAAATGAAGTGTTTTATTGAACAAGAAATTCCACAAAATTTGCTGTGACTGGCTGCTCAAATATCAGATATGCGTCTGGTGCATTTCTATGTTCTACCTCAGTATAAATAAATACCTGTAGATCAGATTCTCAAGATGTCACATGGACATTTTTTTGATAATTACTTACCAATGGGAAATTTGACTGCTTATTCAATAAAACGTCTTATATTACATATTAACAGAATAATTGGTGTACAAAATGCCTGAAAATAAATGAAATATCCAGACTTCAATTGTCCAAGACTACAGCTTAAAGATCCAAAGGTCCACAAATATTCTACCTATGAACGTATAAAGCATAGCTTGAACAATTTATCAGCAGGTCGATATTATCAGCCAGTGTTAGTTATATGCCCATCTATCGGCACAGGTTTTAAAATAAAATTAAAAAGTAAAGAAGGGGTAGAAGAAACAGCCTTCAACCATATTATGAGTGTTGATGTTGCACAGCTTGTCCACCAGAGGTCACTCTGTAATTTCCCTGTTGGCAACACATGTTCTGAATGTCACAAAGATAACAGCCAGTTAATCGTAAAGGAATAAATAGGTAACTACATATAACAAATGTTATGTTTTCATTTATGCTTCATGTGTCTCAAAGAAAAAAAAATATCGACTGATGTATCGGAATATCTGATTTTTAAATCACCAAATGTAGGTATCAGTTTAAAAAAAATAACATTAAAGGAAGCTACAACAGTATTTAGTGTGCTTTTAAATGTAAAATATTTCATTATTGATCACTAGTCCTATTAAGTGATCTCTTCGTTAAATCATAGAAAAGCAGTTTTTGTATGTGTACACACACACACAAACACACATGAACAAAATAATGTAGACAATTAGTGGAAAATAAATAAAGTAGCTCTAAAACTAACGGTCCCTCTGGTTCTTCTCTCCAGCACCCACAGACCACATACTGTTTAGTAACCGCTCTCAGATCCACTCGAGTCTGAAACAACATGAGAAGGCTCTGAGCGACGCTGAGATGGCCTGCAGACTGATGCCGCACTGGTCCAAGGTACAGCAGAGAAACTGTTTTTAGTTCATTATATTAAACACCTACCCTCCTGTATTAGCTAAGTAAATGTGATAATCTACCATCTGTGATATGAATTAACAGACTGTATCTTTCTTCTGCATACAGGGTCATGTTCGTAAGGCTCAGGCACTGGTGTCACTGGGCAGGACTGAGGAGGCTCTAAGAGAGTATCTAGTGTGTCTGTCCATAGAGCCTGACTGCAGACTTGCTAAGACTGAGGCTCACAAGGTAAATATAACAGCTGTTATCTTGTGAACTACCCAATGCAACACTGCAGTTAATGTTTTATGGAAAAAATGAAACGTGCATTTGCAGTGTCATCAAAATAATTACATCATTGCTTATTTTCCTCTCTCAGCTCTTGAGTGATCTCCTGGCTCCAGTCAAAGATCAGGTCCCTGAACACATCTCTGACTACTCCAATATACTGTCTTCCAGAGCATACATCAAAAACAGCATCAAAGCTTCCTTCCAGGTAAGAGATGTTCCACCCCTAGCAGTCAGCCAATCTAAAACAAATAAAGTCAACATAAGGCTTCTGTTTACTTCTTTTTCTCATCTTCCATTTTTCTGTCCCAGAACCTTACTCACAGATCGCTGTCTTCAGAGTCCTGTCTTGCCACCCCTCTCCCTGCACCTGAGAGGTCACCAAAGGGGAGTCAAAGCCAGGGAAGGACAGAGGTCCAGAGGCTCGACCAGTTCTTCCTCACCAAACGGAAACGGAGGAGTTCAGAGAAGGATGAGCTTCAGGAGAAGAACAACAATCACAAGAGATCAAAATCTGGTGAGCTTACAACTATTCACAATCATGCACTCCCTATTAGCAACTTCAGCACTGTATTTACTGTCAATTACCTCTCCATTTAGAGCCAACAGAGGGGCCTGATTCTTCGAGTTCTGTGGCCGATGACCTCTTTGACCCGGCAGACCTGGATTGTCCTCTTTGTATGAGGTAGGATCAATTTGATTTACAGCTTGGTTTACACTGACAGCTCATGCAGGCTGTGAAGGGCTAGACTGTACACACTGAATCTTATAATATAAATCAGGCCTTTTATTGCTGCTGTAGTGGAGCTTGGGCTTTGTTTTTTTCTGGGTTTTTTTGTCCATGGTTTTTCAGTTTTTGTGTCTTTCCATCTAGACTGTACTATGAGCCTGTGACGACACCGTGCGGTCACACTTTCTGTCTTCAGTGTCTGGAGCGATGTCTGGACCACAATCCAAAGTGTCCCCTGTGTAAAGAGGATATGTCTGAGGTATGCGGCACAATAATCCAATAAACGGTTCAAATTAACATTCCACAAGACATCATCCAATAAGGCCTAAAGCAATATTTCCCAACCATGGCTACAATTAACCTTCTACTGTATCCGGAGGCTGTGTGGAAAGATTAGATTAACTAATATGAAGACAAAAACCTGAAATTGTATTTTAAGCAGTGAGGAGACCTGAGAAGATTTAAGCAAAACTTATACCAATTAAACTCGGATAAGTAATAACTAATAAGTTAAAAAGATTATTAAAAGTATGGCTAGCAGTTAAAGTTTGCTAAAAGTTACGCTGTTGATTTTCTTTTTCTTACAGTACGTATAAACAAAAGGAATTACTCGCTACATGTAATGCATAAAAAGCTTGAAGTAGCTGAAATTATAGGTACAGGTATGGCTAGGAGTTGAAATTATTAGCTAAAATCTAGTATGTATGATAAACATTTGAGAACACAGCTAAAAACAATGGATAAACTGTTAAAAGTGATCATTTGAAAAAGTGAATAAATGCCAAATGTGGCAGTAGATGAAGATGGTGGATGGATGGTTAAATATTAAATATTAAACATGGATAAATATGTAGCAAATAGGTAAGAATAAACAGGGATATTTATGCTAACTATAACCGATGAACTGTCAGCTATTACATGTAACTAAGAGTGAATGGTGACCTGAAAGTAGCCCCAGATCTGCTTTAAAACAAGGTCTAAGATGCACATTTGACCATGAGAGTTGGTGCTGATGAAGGAGTTCTTGGGGGTATGATTGTAAACCACTGGTTTTAGGTGAAGTTACTAGATTCTGAGCCCACCCCATTAATCAATGTAACTTATTGTAAAAGTGTTGAGTCTTTTAGTGATATTGAAATATCTGTTTAATTAGTTTGGTTCATGTTCTGGCTGACTTTTGGTCCCATAATAATGTCAGTATCTGGATTCTGCATATTTGATTTGTGCGTCTCTTGAATCCAGGCAGACTAACACAATGTTGTGGGGCAAATATACAATAGGCCTTATCCTTGCTGTCACTGCGTGATTGACTGAGTGACACAAAGTCTCTGTGATTCTGCTGCTGGTAACAAATTCACTGTGTCTGTCTGTAGTACCTGGTCCAGAGGAAATACTGTAAGACAGTAATAATGGAGAACCTGATATCGAAGTATCTTCCCTCTGAGCTCATGGAAAGACAGAAAATCCACCTGGAGGAAATGGCTGAGCTCTCAAAGTAAGTTTTGTATGTCCTGCTCATTTCTGTTTCTGACCAGGTTCTGCATTTATTTCTAGTTTCCCCCAGAAAATCTTTTGATGGATTATAGCTCATGTCTGACATTAACGCTGGGAATATTCTCCGCTGTTTGACCCACTGGCCTACAATAGATGGCACATGTCTGACACAGTGACCTCTTAGAGTACGTCATTCAGGCATCAAGTGCTGCTTTCCTGCAGCCCAAGGCAGAGCTGCTTTTCCAATAAATAAATTAATTCACTCTCAAAGTAGCCAGTGTCTTTTACATTTGGCCTAAAGGTCAACTGCAGTTTTAGTAGGAACTTGTAAGGAAGTGAAAAGATTTCCATTCATTGGTTCAATTACAAATGGATTTGTGTATTATTTATGGCATTAAAATTTAGGAAAAGACATGATATTTTCTTCTTAATGAAAATAAAGATAATGTTTTGTTTTGTGTCTCTTTTTAGTCTTAACAAGAATGTGCCTATATTTGTGTGCACCATGGCCTTCCCCACTGTGCCGTGCCCTCTCCATATCTTCGAGCCCTGCTACCGACTGATGATTCGCAGATGCATGGAGACGGGCACCAACTGCTTCGGCATGTGTCTGGGAGATGACCTCAAAGGGTTGGTACTATAACAGAAGCTGTGTTTACGCAGTTGGTGTCAGACTATGGATCTATAAAATGTAAAATTGCTCCTGTTTCTTCCTCTTCCTCTCCAGATTTGCTGATTACGGGTGCCTGCTGGAGATCCGTGATGTCAAGTTCTTCTCTGACGGCCGTTCGGTTGTGGATACAATCGGCAAACGGAGGTTTAAAGTTGTTCAGCACAGCGAGAGGGATGGATACAACACAGCTGATATAGAGTACCTAGAAGATGTTAAGGTAGGAGCTGGTGGTGGGCTGGGAGAGTGCAGAGGATGACTGTAGGCTTTATAATGCAGGAATAGTTTCTAGTCTAAAAAGTGAAGTCGATGCAGCAGTTGCCAAAACCTGCATTCTTTCTAATGACTGGAAACTCCTGCAACTGTGGATGCAAAACTAGCCGTATAACTAGCCTATCCAGCAAAGGTGAACTTATGCCAGCTGGAGAGTTATTTAGAGAAAGATGGTGAGATGCTGTTTGATGTAATAGCTCAGAGGTATTTTTACGTGCAGGTGGAGGGAATAGCAGAGCGTGAGCTGCAGTCTCTGCATGACACGGTGTACGAGCAGGCCGTGTATTGGGTCAACTCTCTGAAGGCTGAGCAGAAGGCACGCATTGAAGGACACTTTGGACCTATGCCTGAGAAAGACTCTGAACTTCAGGTAAATACTCACACTTTTTTATTTTTGCATTAAGTTTATCTTTTAAAACCTGTTTCTTTTATAGGTTTTACGTTCATACAATGTGACCAAAATATCCGAATTTTTCTTCCACTTTATTTTGCTCTTTCAAACCCTCTCACTTGTATGTTCTTGTTATTTATTTGTGTACTTGCAGGCCAGTCCTAATGGCCCCTCGTGGTGTTGGTGGTTGCTAGCCGTTCTTCCTTTAGAGGGCCGAGCCCAGCTACCGTTCCTTGCCCTCACATCTCTGAGAGACCGTCTTAGCGGCATCCGCAAGGTGCTGCTCTTTATGTTGCATAACAGGAGCCGGTGACATGCAAAATGCATTAACCGACTTGCCTGCACACACCCTCCCTGAAGCAGCAGTTGACCTGTTGTTCTTCCTTTTTGATGCACAAAGGACTGATGTTGATGCTGTCGCACCTTTCCTGCCGTAGCGCTGACGTCATCTAAACATCAGCGGCAAACTTTAACTCAAAAAAACAACAACTGAGATAATGTAGATCTGAATGAATAAATAGACATCCTCCATCATCACATGTGCAGCAAAACATCCCGTCAGACCCACAGACTTCAGCTATGTTCAGACGGAAGGGGAATTTGGAATTACAATTGTCTGAATCATCACACTGTTACAGCACTGTATTTCATTGATAACATGCACATGCTGAGTTTACTTTTTGTACAGCAAAAAGCTGCTGCGCTACGATGTCCTCATCTGCCCAGGTTACACTGTCACCTTTCTGGCTTGCAGTTCTTTGCTCTTTGCAGTTTGATCAGAGCGGTTAGACGCCTTTAAAAAGATTTGAATTTTGCCCCAAAAATATGAGCATCTTAAATGTGCTTCCTGTCTGAACATAGCCTGCAAAGCAAAGACAAAGGAAATCCTCCCAAAAGAATGAGCTGAAGATGGCAATAGTAGTAATAATATAACCAACCATGTCTGCATTTTGTTGTCTTTAATTGTACAGATGAATATGACAAAAGACCAAACCATAGTATAAATCTGAAAAATTTGCCCATCCTGTGATTGGAATCCCATTCACAGATAATTTACTTTATTTCCTCCATTTACTTTATTGCCACCTTTTTTAGTGTATTTTGCAATAATTAGTTTCACAGCTATTCTTTCCTTCCTGTCCTTCCTTCCATCTTCCTCTTTCTCATTCAAATGAATAACAAGAGAATGAGCTTTTGCAGTGGTGTGCTTTAAGGCTTTTGTTCTTGTGTTTCATTCACTGTTTTTGTATGTTTTGACATTAATTTCCATTATTTATTCATTGTTTTTATTTATGCATGCAGTGACATTGTTTACATTTCACAAAAAGAGAGATGCCGAGCTGCTGACGTTCCAAAATGTCCCCCCCCCCCCCCCCTTTCTATACCTCACAACAATTACAGAAG
>VUQJ01029650.1:0-12787 GCA_015108635.1 Andinoacara biseriatus
GTGGGTGGGCTCCTTTACATTTTGAGAGAAGCCAATTGAATCTAATAATAGATTAAATGCAGTGTTGAGGCTGTCATTTTCAGCATCTACATGGATGTTAAAATCACCCACTATAATTATTTTATCTGAACTGAGCACTAAATCAGATAGAAGGTCTGAGAAATCAAACAGAAACTCTGAGTAAGGACCAGGTGGACAATAAACAATAACAAATAGAACAGGCTTTTTAATTTCACAGTTAGGGTGGACAAGACTAAGAGTCAGGCTTTCAAAAGAATTAAAACTCTGTCTGGGTCTTTGATTAATTACTAAGATGGAGTGGAAGATTGCTGCTGCTCCTCCTCCTCGACCTGTGCTTCGAGCATTCTGACAGTTAGTGTGACTCGGGGGTGTTGATTCATTTGGCGGCGTTGATTCACCTGCTCTTGCCCTGGAAGATAATCAGCTGTGATTGCTGGTGTCGCTAACTTCACGTTTAGTGAGAGCCAACAACAAGTGAGAGCACCATCCAAAGGAGTCCTGGGTATAATCTCAGAACTTCCTGTCGATGAAATGTTGCTTACTTTCACTATGCTGTTTACAAATTGTGCAGGGTGTTGCCTGGCGAACATCTAGAGAAGGCTCGGATTGTGACGAAGATGGTCCGCTCCAGCAGCTCCACCGGACACAGGAACTACAATGCTCCCACATGTCCTCCCTCCACCTCCTGGCAGCCAATCAGCTCCCAGCTCCACCAGCAAGCTCCACCCCCTCCCCAGTGTAGCCACGGTAATACTCCAAGTCCGGTGGGGGATGGGTCACTGGTTCGACTCCCCCCACCTCCTGCTGGAGAGAGACATGGCGGGAACCGATCACATCGACACAGCACCGGAGACCGAGGGGGGGCAGAGAGACAGGAGAGGGGTGGAGAAGGGTCCAATGGAATGGGAGGTGTATGTGAGGAGGTGAAGCCTGACAGTGACACCTCCATCTCCATTCCATCAGTGGACCATGAAGAACTGGAGCGGTCCTTCAGCGGCTTCTCCATTTCCCAGTCCAGAGAGAACCTAGACTTCCTAAACAATGGATTCTACTCCTCCACCAACCTGGGAGACCAACATGGAGGGGAAGGAGGTGCCTGCTGCACCACTGTCCGGCCCTACATTGCCGAGGGGGAGTCAGACTCCGACTCTGAGCTATGTGCTCCATCACCGCACTCAGACCGGGCCTGGACCGGAACCAAGTGAAGCTGTTGGAAATCGAGTCGAACCAGCAGAACATTTAAATTAAACATCATCAAAATGTGAATAAAACTAAACCTGAAGATTTAAACCACCAGCTGGAGGCTCACAGCAAAGCATCATGGGAACTGACGGCACTCAGCAGCTGCCAGCATGATGGTATGATTTATGTGACTGATTTTGCACAGCAAATGTTTGTCTATTGTATAACTGATTGGCTTGCTGAAGGGGAAACTCTTTCACCTGATCGTGATTGCTTGTTTCTATGTATAATGCTTCTATGTGATAATGCTATCACATAATATTAGCTCACTGATACATTTATTAATCATTTAAAAAAATTGTTGTCAGACCGAAGCTGCTGTCTGAGCTCTGGACAAGAAGTAGAATCAACAAACACAGAATCAGCCTGAACCTTCAGGTAAAGTCTGAGCTGCAGGTAACTTTAATGTGATATTGGCTTCTTGTTCTTCCTTTTAGAGGAATAAGGTTGCAGCTACAGGAGCAGTTTGGATTAACTGTCTTAATGTTTTTTTTATTGTGGTTATTTCACTAAATGTGACGCTGCACTGTCATTGGAGCGTTTTCTTACTCGCACACTATCAGCTTGCAGCTGCTAATTTATGACACACAATCTTCAGCAGATTTTTTTCCAGGAATATTTTGACGAAAGGAAAACTTAGGTAAATTCATTAGTTACATTAGGTTGTAAGCGTAACCATAAGTCATAGCTCACACATATACTTGTGTTTTTTAAAAGCTTTTAAATAAGACATTATCTTCCAATAACGTGACACTTCATAGACCTTCTGCATACCATTGCTGTGATTTCAGAGTAGCTATTAGGCTCTATTCCATGGTTACCATTGCTAAAAAGCTGAATTTGAAACTAAAACGGTGTCTTTACTTAAACCTCACTGAATGTTGTTTCATAAACCTAAACCTTGAAAATAATAACTTTAAAAAGTCTAACCTTCGTGCCAGAAAGTCTCTTGAGAAACTTTAAAGCAAAAGAAAATTAAAAGCAAAAATAACATGAAATGTTGAGAAACCTGCTCATTTTACCTTCTCACCGGGGCTCATTATTGTTTCCTGTGTGAAAACCAGGAAATATCTTTTGTAAGTTCTGGAATTTATTGGGTCAGTAAATGTGTGTTCAGATATTTAAAATTGTCCCCCTTTAATGTAGTAAGGCCATAGCTGTAGACCACAGTTTCTGTCGTTTAGCCTTGGTACACCACCACAGGACTTTAAATTAATCAGGATGTGATTGAAGTGCAGATTTTCAATTTACAGTTCAAATTGGCTAAGTAAAGTTTTGCATTAACTTAAAAAATTACAGACATTTTATACATAGTACATTTTCAGAGGCTCAAAAGTAACTGGAGAATCAATTTTAAATATATGGAGACTTGGATGAAAATCCTTTGCAGTCAGCGACTGCCGGAAGTCCAGACCTCATTCTTTTAATCGGCGGTTTTCACCTTGTTGTAAACTCTATTCCATGAAGGCGTCTCTTGATTGTAGACTTTTACAATGATCGTCATAGCTCCTCAAGACTTGGTGAGATGTTATAGATGATGTGAAGTTGTTTTTCTAACCATGGAAATCATTCTGTCATCATAGTTGTCTTTTGTGGTCTTTCAGGCCTTTTGTTGTTGTTGAAGAGCTGGTCAGGGCATTGCTTATTTTCTTCAAAATGAACCATATCTTGATTTGGACACCCGTAAAGTTTCTACTCTGTGATTGGTTTACTTTGGGTTTTCAGCCTCTCTCATTTCTTTGGCCCTCATATTTAAAATCACAGTGAAAAGCTTTAAAATACAAATTCAACACTGAATCAACTCCAGGTATTCTGTGGACCTTAAAAAAAAACCCCAAAAACGACTGGATTTCAAGTTACTTGAAGATGTCACTACAATCATTGTAATGCCCCACACCTGTTTTCACACTTATCGTATCATTGTGCACATGAACAATAGTGAGTCAATGGCCACCTCCAGGGGACACCCCCACTAGGGTTTACTTGGGTCTCTCCACCTTTTGGTTTCACAAATGAAGAAATTATTTTCCAAGCACCAGGGACAATCATGACTAGGATGACTGAGAACCTACAGACAACTGCAGGTGTTATACCTGCTTCATCTGTAATGAAATGATGAGAAGATGGGGCTCACCTGGACATGAAACAGATTGAATCATTGTCCAATTGCTTCTGTCATTTCATAAACAGCTAATACAAAACTTCTGTTAAAGCTGCATTTCAGTCACATATTGATTGCTAGTCCACTGTGGTGCAGAGGCTAAAGTACATGAAAATCTTATAGACCTGACACGTTTGATCAAATCTGTCACAGAATTGTTGAAGTTTTAGCACACCTGAATCTTCATGTTTCTGCAGATTGACACACAGCTCTTCACATTGAATGTTGCCTGTTTATATTTCAGTATTCATTAAGCACATTTAACCACAACAGAAACCATGTGACCTGAACATCTCTGGATTTTTCTGTAAGTTTCACAGTATTTAGTCTGAAACCAATAAAACAGAGTTCCTGCACATTTCTCCATCTTATCCTTTTACAATCAGCTGATAACTGTTCATGCTCTCTGACCTTCTGTAATGCCCTCTGTTCCTCTGAAATTTGAAGTGTTCTGGGATTCATTTAGTTTCTACTTTGAGCACTCAAAGTTGCATCTTTTCTTCTGTCACTCACCTGATGATGCTTCAGGAGCAGTTTGTGTTTCAGTATCTGGCCAAGGAACCAACAGCCTTCCAGGTGCCAGATGGCCGTTTCTACCTCCTGAACCACAGCTGCCCAAAGTTGTTAGGTTTTCGTTGGCTGAATGCTTGACGTACAACAGACTGATATCGACCACTGACATTGATCTGCTGATGTCAGCTGATCTGTCTGCACATCTGTTGATTCTTCCAGTTTATTACAGAGTTCGTTTTTCTTTTGAATGCTGGTCACATGACATTTAAGTAGACTCTTTTCCTCCAATCTATGCATGTTTGAATGATCCCAAAAAAACCATCAACAGATGAATACAAACAAACTTTATTATAACTGCTCTAATGAATAAAAAGGAGGAAAACTGAACAGAGATGATGTGAAGCGGCTTCCTGTGTTCTCCAATACTTCCATCACTTTCTCCTGAACCTGTCAGACAAAGCAGAGCGTTAGCCATATTTCCCTCATCCAGGTTAGTGTTAGACCAGGTTAGACTTACCTGGAACCACCGGGACGCTTCCTGTCCAGACCCAGACGCTTCCTGTCTGCAAAGGACGGTCTGTAAGGGGACAAAGGGGGTGAGATAGATGGACAGACGGACACATAGTGAGACAGACGAACAGATGTACGTACCCTGCTCTGTACTGCTTCAGGGCCTTACTGCTGGTGTTGGTCAGCTCTTTGTCAAACACGGACTTCCTGCCTCTTTTTCCTGCTTTCAGATTGGCTGCTGCATAGACAGGTTCAGTAAGAGCAACAGCGTTAAGTATATCAGCAGGCTTATGTTAGCGTGCGTCAGCTTTAGCATGTTACATTAGCGTATTTACCATAGCATGTTAGCTACAGTGGGGCAGATACCTTTCATTGGTGCCTCATCCTCGGGCATTGCCCTTGCCCTCTTCGGTCGGCGTTCCCTTTTGGCTGCCCGCTCAGCGAACATTTGGGCCTTCAGGATCTCAAACTGAGCACGCTCCTCAGACTGACAGACAGGTTACAGGTAAGCAGATGCTCGGGTAATTGATCAGAGTTGATCACTGATGAATGTTTTTTACCGTCAGCTCCTTCTTTCTACCATCTTTCAAGAACTTCTCTCTCTTCTTCTTTCCTCTGATGGCGAGATCAAACTCCTGCAGAGCCTTCGACACTGAGGAAAGTACTACAGTTACACAGAGTATTACAGAGTACTACACAGTCATGGCAGAATGCACACGGAGGGAGCTAAAAATAGCGAGTTTTCCACTCACATGGTTCAGTGCCGAATTCTCGAACTGTTCAGCTCTTTTTCCATCACAAACTCACTCCGTTCTCTGCCAACAAAGTGGTTCTGTTCTGGAACCATAAACTAGCTGGTCGTGGCTCTGCCATCTCTACATTGCTTAGAATCAGTTCATTATGGCTCAAAGAAAGCAAAGCGCATTCCAGTTATGTCCCTCGTCTGTCTGTGACTATCACTTATGCAACACAAATGTTAAAGTGGTTTTGTTTGGATGGTAAAATATGTTCTCAGCACAAAGAATAAATTTGCCAAAAGGAGAGCGTGCCACACCCCCATAGGTAAAAGGATCAGCTCACAAAGCAGTGGAAACGTAGGCTCGTTCTTAAAGGGTTTGCCAGTTCCTGGGAACCAGCACTAGCACTGGCACCATGTCAGTGGAAACGTGGTAAATGAGACTCAAATGTCAATGAATAAAAGTAGGTTTTAATTTTTATTTTGAAAGGCTTAATGGAGGGAGCAGATTTGAGGGGAATGGTGTTCCACACTTTGGGTCAAACACAGAATGCACTCTGAGTTTAAATCTAGAGCGTGAGGCAGAATCTGATCAGCTGACTAAAGGGACCGGGAGGCCGAGCAGGGTTGCAAGAGGTTGGAGATGTAAGAAGGGCTTTGTAGACAAACAGGAGGATCTAGAAATCAATTCTAAACCTCACTGGCCACCAGTGGAGAGAAGCTAAAACGCGTGTAATATGGGCAGTGGAGGAATTAATTAAGGATGTTCCTGGCGACTAACTTCTTAGTCAGCTAAACAAGGGGAAAAAAAATAATTAGACTAACCAACTCGTCAGAAACATTCAGATACCAAATAAATTTAAACTTGTTTAACAGACAATGTCAAAAACTGTCTAAACAAAGGCATTTAAACCATTAATTGCACTCTTCTACGATGAATCACACTTTAAATGCTGCTTAACTGTTTATTTATTTAACTTGATGTTAAATATATGAAAACGTGTTACTGAAAACAATGTTCACGCATCACTGAATATCTGAAAAATTAATAAATTGCATGGTGCATTGTACCGAGCATTATGAATGACGCTTGTTCTACAATTCATGATGTGCATCAAAACAATACAAACATCCATTTTCGTTCTGAGCAGTGGAGCCCAGATCTCGTCCTCCCCCAGCCTCCTCCAGCTTACCCTCAGCTGCTACGACGTAACCCACATAATTGGCTGATGTAGCTGCGTTTATACCTTTGCAGGTGCACTGAGTGTTAATTACCTTTCGGTCGTGTACTGGTGTTTTACAACCGGTGTCGGCCGACAAACATAAAATGCTCGCACTTTTTCCCCTCCTGGGTCCTACTCTTTGCTGTGGTCAGTTTTTTTAAAAGCGCAAACATTTGTTCCGCTATTTTTTTTTCCTTCTTTGTACAAACTTGGAGGAAGTAGCCAGAAATTCAGGGAAGGAAGGGTGTTTCTCGGGAGGCGCGCTTCAGGTTACGTTATGGCCTTTTTCTAGTATGATGTCAGGGCTGCAGCTCCATCTGGTGGCAGACAGCTGCATAACATTTAGAACAAACATTTACCAGCACTGGGTAAATTAAAACTTTAATAATTAGGCTAACCGACTAATACGTCTGGTACCGACTAACAACAATAGTGATGATTAGTCGTCTAGTCGAGTAATCGCGCACATCCCTAGAATTAAAATGTGATTGGCTGAGAGGGAGAGATGGTTTGGTGAAGGAAAGAGGGAACGGCATGTGACAGGGAAGTGGTCTGATAAACAGCATCAGTTATATCCAGAAAATTAAATACCACATCACAACAAGTCTTGTGTAGTTAAATCTTGTGTAGACAACACGAAGTATGGTGTAATTAATGAGTGGATGCAGTTGTGTGCAGAGTGAGGTTAAAAGAATCAATAAGGTGCATAAACTCATTTACTGTAAGTTTATCAAGATAAACAGATTGACATGAACTGCAGTTCAAACCTGGTAATGTGATCGGTGTTCAACAGGTGGACATTAAAGTCTTAAATATTGCTGCTATGCCACTTGCCATATAGTTCCAGGAGAGTTTGGCGGTTATAGACATTATAATAAATATGAAACAGGACAAGCAATAGGGCAGCCAGACACAGAGGTATGGCCATCATCACTGCATATTGAGTACTACACAGTACTCTGTAGTACAATACAGACTCCTGCAGAGCCTTCAACACTAAACAAAGGACAACCCGCAATTACACAGTACTTCACGATAATATACTACAGAGTGTGTATTAGTACTCACTGCGGCTCTGTTTCCTCTCCTGTTGCGTCTGAAACCAAACTCGCTGTGACTGATCAGCAGAGGCGGAGCCAGCGAGACGCTTCTGAGCCACATTCAGCTTCACACACACACGCACGCACACAGAGTGTAAAATAAAAATCATATTTAAACGTTGAGAGTTTTGTTTCTTATCTTTCTGGTTTGACTTAAAAGCATGTGTTTAGTGTGCAGGTATCCAGGTGTTGTAGTGACAGGTGTGCAGGTATCCAGGTGTACCTTGGCCTCAGATGCAGCCAGCTCTCGTTCCTCTCTCTCCAGCTTCATTACAGCTTCCACATCTTTCTCCAGTTTGGAGATCAGATCTCTGAACTTCAGGATGACCTCTGCATGATACACACACACTCATCAGATGCAGCTCACCTGTAGGAAACTCCTCACCTCCTGTTCAGAGTTCAGGTGTTTTTACCTGGTGGCAGAACGCGAGCCTTCACGCTGCTCTTGGCTGACTTTACGACCTCCTTCAGCATCTTCCTCTCGGATTCTCCAACCAGAGACACCGAACGCCCCGATCGACCGGCTCTCGCTGTCCGACCCACGCGGTGCACGTAATGCTTCACTGTAGCAGGCATGGTGAAGTTTATCACCTGAGGGACAGAACGATGAGAGAAACAGGTGAGAGAGCCAAACATGTTTTAAACAGCAGCTTTTCCCTCTGTGTTTACTTCCAGAATGTTTGGATTTAGTTGAAAATGTTAGAAAGAAGATTTTCATTTATATTATTAATTTCTATTTAACAGAAAACTTAAACTTCAACCAACAGGTGAGGAGAGTTCAATGTCACAACTCGGCAGTAAAATCGTGGCGTTCTGCGTCTTTTGAACAACATGTTGACATTCAACATATCCAGACTTTAAGCTGGACTCTGCTTCAGGCTCTCAGTCGCTCTCAGTGCTGCTGCTCATTTCTCATGACTCAGACTCTAAACACCTGAAAGCTTCCTGTCCCACAGCCCGATGGAGGAGACGTGGAGATCAGAGTGATTACTGTGACTGACTGAACAGGTGTGAACAGGTGTTCTTGGTGTGTTTGCAGCAGAGTCTCAGCAGCAGGTTAGAATCAAGCAGAACTACATTTGTACATTTTCTGCCTCACCACATGAATTCGTGCACAGTGATGATGGGACGCACAGTTTGATCGAATGTCACAGCTGGACTAAGAAGCTGCACATAAAAACATGTTCCCCCAGCAGAGAATCTATGTCACATGCTGGAAATGAAATAATCAGTGATTTTAAACTGAAACTCTTGAGCCTAACCTGCTCCTGACCAGGTGAGGGGTTCAGCATCAGTTACCATGGTGATTTAGCTAGGTACAAATTGGGCGTTTCCATTCGGGACTGCTCGGCACAGGTTGCGTCGACTCGCGGTGGTTTGATGGCGTTTCCATTAGTAACGGGTTCAAGTTTGCCGATACCTTCAGATACTTTTTTCGTACCCACTCACCCGAGGTTCTGAGCGATCCGTGGCGATATGAAAATGTGACGCGGAAGAACAGCAAGCCACTGATTGGCCACTAGCGCAGTCATATGAGCGACTCCTTCCCCAGAATCAACGGGTTTTTAAAATGTCGCGTTGAACACGACATTTTAAAAACCCGACAGCGTGAAACTGGAGGCAGGCAAAGCGCGGGTTGAATGCCCAGACGGACAGTTTGCAGCAGTAGTTTTGCAACAACAGAGCATCTGAAATGCACACACAGCAGACATATTATAACCCTGTACAGGTGATCGCTGCTGCAGCACCGTTACCTGCTCCTAACCGTGGACAGATGGTTAACACAGAACCGAGGTGCTGATCAGAGGAACTTTGAATCACCGTAATTATTACTGAAAGCTGAGAAAATGCACTTCACAACCAACATAGGGAATTACTATGGTTTTATCATGAAAATTACAGTAACAGCGGCACTTTTAAAGTACAGTGAGCCGGTAATGACATGTTCGTGGGTATAGGGTTATACTTAATGATAACCTTCATCCATTAAAACATTGTAGTGGAGACTTATGCACAATGATGATGTTAAACTAGGGTTGACAAGATTAATCGTGATGAATCAACTATTTGAAATAATCGACAACTAATTTAGTTATCGATTAATCGTTAACTGGAGTACAGACTCAAAAAAAAGGCCATTTGCTGAAAAATGCGCGGCGCGGCCCGGACCGAGTAGTTTCATATAGAAACGCCCCAAAAGAGAAGCTGTTGGCCAAGTTCCTACCCTCACCGCTCACCACGAACTGTGTAGCAACTGAAAGAATGACATCAAGGATACTAGCATCAGTTTCCTCTGACCAAAGCCTGAGAGGTTCCCCTCTGGACCATTGTTTCTGCTAAATATGTTCTTTAAAAGCACCAAATTCTGTTTTTATTCACAATTTCAGTGATTGTAGGAACTCTACCACAATACCACTATGGTAACTTTACAGTTTTTCTGCAGAACACTCACTGTTTTGACTCCATCGATGTCCAAACCTCTGGCTGCCACATCTGTTGCCACCAAGATATCAATCTGTTCATCTTTGAAGCGCCTGGAGAACAACAACCATAAAAGAAGGGAAAAAAAAAAATGCAGATACTTTGCATACCTGAGGTTCTCCAGTCTCTAGTTCTATGTGTGCCTGAGGTTCTCCAGTCTTTGGTTCTCTGCATACCTGAGGTTCTCCAGTCGTTGGTTCTGGCTCAGTTCTCCGTGCAGTTCTCCGACCTTCAATCCCATGAGTCCCAGCAGGATGTGCAGTCTGTGCGCCTGTTTCCTCGTCTGAGTGAACAACATCACGTGATCCTGGAACGTCCGAGTCAGCAGAGCTGAGAACACAAACAGAGGTAGAACTGTAGTACAGTCGTTGTACTGCTGCAGTTCTGCAGTATCTTAAGTACCTACCAGCCACCACGGCTTCGCGATCTCCCTCTCTGTGTGGTCGGATTCGGACGAATTCCTGCCGCAGGAACGGAGCCACGTCGGTGTTGCTGTTAACAAAAATCCTGACCGGC
The DNA here is from genome assembly GCA_015108635.1 of Andinoacara biseriatus. Lineage (NCBI taxonomy): Eukaryota > Metazoa > Chordata > Actinopteri > Cichliformes > Cichlidae > Andinoacara > Andinoacara biseriatus. The sequence continues at coordinate 10,504 of VUQJ01029650.1, forward strand.
TGCTTCAACGACACCGCTGCCAGATCTTTCACCTGGAGACACGGGTCACATGACACCGACACAAAAGTCACATGACGCAGCGACACGCAAGTCACGTGATGTGATTAAGCAGGCGTACCTCCTCTGTCAGAGTGGCGGAGAACAGCATGGTCTGTCTATTGTAAGAACACAACCTGATGATCTCCTTCATCTGCTCCTCGAAGTACTCGTCCAGCATCCTGAGGGAACCGCACAGGTTAGTGTTTCAGCAGCTTCTGTTGTTTCTGTGACGCCTCCCCCCACCAGGTGTCAGTTTTTACCTATCGGCCTCATCCAAGATCAGGATCTCAATGTGCGTCAGCTCGAAGCTCGGCGTGTTGTGAAGGTGATCAATTAGCCGACCGGGTGTAGCTATCAGGATGTCTGGACCGGCCCTCAGTGCCGCCTCCTGTGACTTCAAGTCCAACCCACCTGAAGAGGTGAGGACCAAACAAAGTCCAATCAGACCGAGGACACTACAGATAGAATAAGTAGTTAACAAAGAGCTGAACCAGTCGTACCAACAGCCAGGCAGGTGGTGATGGATGTGAACTGGGCAAGCTGACGGGCCACAGAGTGAACCTGGATCCCTAGCTCTCTGGTAGGAACCAGAACCAAGACCCGGGTCACCTGGGATGTCCTGGGCTTATAAACCAAACGCTCCAACACAGGCAACATGAAGGCCGCAGTCTTTCCTGTAGAAAAAAGAGGAATTCATCTGACTAAACTGAGGTTAACTGGACACAGAATGATAAACAGGTCCCAGTGTTACCTGTCCCAGTGGCAGCACAGGCGCACAGGTCTCTGCCCAGCAGACCAACAGGGACACAGGCCTTCTGGATCGGGGTTGGCTGCTTAAAGCCCAGAGTGGTAATGGCCTGCAGGAACAAGTTTATTCAGCAGCAGAACAACAACAAATTACATGGGATGGCAACAGTTCTTTCGATCTGTGTGGAATGCCTGAGCCCGGTTCATCAGGTCTGAGCAGACCTGCTGGTCTTACCTTCAGGATGGGTCTGGACAGGTTCATGTCATCAAAGGTCAGTTGATCGTTGTACTGCGACGCATCTTCGTAGAACGACTCTGCTGCCTGGACACAAAGACAGCTGTTACCACGTTAACCCACCACATGAACATGTGACCTCACCTCTCCTCTTCCTCACCTCCTCTCCTGGTTTCCTCTTCTTCCCCCATCGCTCTTTCTCTCTGAGCATGTCTGACAGGAAACAGGAAGTCAAAATGAGACTCTAGTTGACCTGTTCCTGCAGGTAGTGCTTAACAAATGTATTAGACCACCACTCAGTGTCAGGTTTGTGCCTCAGTTTTGTTTCTATAATGGTTAATGCACCAGTATGCTCAGTCTCTTTGATTAAAATTCAAATTTTAAATCATAAAATATAATTATTGTTGTCATCCAGAATTTTCAAATTTACTGGTTTCCAAAAAAGAAAAAAATGGTAAAAATTATTTAGCACATTATTATTTTTGATTAAGATGCCAAATTACAGTTATTTACTTGCATTTCCTAACAAAGATTGCTTTAGTAGTTGAAGATCTTGCTTGGCTAGTGTCTGATTTTCAGTGTGCCCGCTCAAATTTGGACATGAAAACCTGAAGTCGGCACTCTTTTTTAAAATGGTAAAACTTTGAGAGCTCACTAAGAAGGAAATAAAATGCATTAAAGAGCTTTATGATGCTGGACGGCCTTTGAGGCATGATGTGTTCTCAGCGTGGCCATGTTCGCTTTGGATTCGATCGGGGAGGTTCTTACAGAAAAAAAAAGATATTAAAATATGCAAATATTAAAATATTTGCATCTTCTGGTTTGGGTGACGCGTGCTTTAATAAATGTGTTAAACACTCCATCTTTGAATCAAACTCTATTAATAGGTTATTCACATTCAATTTGTTTAAAATTTGACACAATTCACAAACTTCCTGCCAGAGCTCAACATAAAGCTTCTCACCTGATTTGGTCAAAATCTCCTCATCACTAGAGCCAAACTCCTCTTCGTCCTCCTCGTCATGGTCTTCATCATCCACACCAGTCTCTCCAGCTGGAGGTTTGACATCCTCATCCTCCTCGTTCTTCTCGTACATACCTTCAGCAGTGTTGCTCTGAGACGATTTCTCCTGAAGGAACACAGGAAGTAGACTGGTATAAACAGGCTAATTATTGTTTAGCCTGTTAAATGTTTGTTGATTTTTCCAGTGCCTTTAATACCATCCAACCACCTCTTCATAGTGAGAAGCTGATCAGGACTTC